>JAHTLZ010000207.1:1086898-1129866 GCA_023846285.1 Phrynocephalus versicolor | reverse complement strand
ATCTATCTATCTATCTATCTATCTATCTATCTATCTATCTATCTATCATCTTCCAAGAAAAATATAAACCTAAAACATATAGCATAAACATGAACATCAACAAAACAAATGAATAGTGCACCACTCACCCAGGGAACATTCACAAATACACTATATATACACAACACTTGGAACTACCCCTCAGACCCCTAACCCCGTTAATATGAATCATTCATGTTCTAGATCTCTTTTGGAGACAAACAAACATGGAAAAAATCCTCTTTCATGTCTGCTTTCTTTTAATAGTTAATGAACTTATTGTTCTGAAAGAAGCACCCACTACCCCCCCCCCCGTGACACTAGATCCACTAGCATTGGCTTCCTCTCCCAATGGATCCATACCCACCCACCTGTTAGAGCCGATTCCACAGTAGGCTCCAGTTGAATTCCTGGGATAAATAACTTGTCGAGGATCACCATACAGCCAGGCTGACATGAAAGGAAATGGAGAAAAACAGAGATGAGTCAGAAATCAAAGTAAGTTCACAATACTGCTCTGTGTGGCATAGTGGTCTCAGCATTAGGCAAAGGAATTACAAGGATCGACTAGCTACTTATCAAGCTACTGATCACGCGGCCATTTCAACAATTTTCAACAATCCCCAGACAAATCGATATTAATACTTCACACCTCCATCAACAAAGCCATGGCTAATGACTCATACTTTATGGGTAATGGAAAAGTTGTAAAGGTGAGACTTTCACGCACCTTAGGCCGTTGTTCACCTAATGAGCCTATTGAGACTACCATCCACCTAAGGAGCCTATTCAGACCATTGGTCATCTTAAGAGCCTATTTCAGACCAGGGTGACAAGAGGTCAAAGTGAACAATAAAATGGAAGTCTTCACCACTTGCTTTCCCCAGACTGACAAAGCTGTGAAACGTTTCCATCTCTCAAGAAAAGAAGTCCAGTTGCCATGACTCAACTTCCAGATAAACTCACCTGGATGAACTGAGAATCTTCACAGACCTAAAGGATCAACTAGAGCTGCTATGAACACTTTGAAACTCATCACTAAGCAACTGGGTCCTTCCCTCAAATATTCCCAACTAAACAATGTTTCATCTCATTTTATCATTGTCACCATGATGGTAACAAACGACTTGTATCTCCCTATCTATACTGTATCCCAGAGAGAAAATGGAGACATTTGAGTATAAATTATCCGTCAGCACAAACTTCTTTGTTTTGACTTCATTTTTTGTGTTTGAACCAGAAAATTGACAAAACAGAGACGATTACATTCAAATCTAGGACTGTGTTATATTTTGCCCAAATAAGCCTGACTTCATAAACCAATAACAAACATGGGTTATATGTTATGTTATATTATGTTATGCTATGCTATGCTATGCTATGCTATGCTATGCTACGCTATGCTATGCTACGCTATGCTGTGTGTTGTGTCATTACAGTTGTGACCAACTCTTCGTGACCCCATGTCCATGGAGTTTTCTTGGCAAGAATACTGGAGTGGTTTGCAAGTTCCTACTCCAGGCACCTACAGCGCCTGGTATTCCCTAGTGGTCTCCCATCCAAGTACTAACCAGGGCCAACCCTGCTTAGCTTCCAAAATCAGGCGAGATCAGATGTGCTTTTAGGCCCTAGGCATCTAGGCAGCTTTATGCTATACTATGTTATGCTACCTGCAAGTTGAGTCACGGCAACTGGACTTCTTTTCTTGAGAAACTGAAACGTTTCACTGCTCATCCAAATAGCTTTATCAGTCTGTTTATATATACAGTATATATATATATTAGGAGGGAACAGGTTTGTTTTCCATGGCTTCAGAGACTACGACTCGGGGCAATGGTTTCAAACTACAGGAAAAGAGATTCCATTTGAACATTAGGAAGAACTTCATGATAGTTAGAGCTGTTCAGCAGTGGAATATGCTGCCATGGAGGTGGTGGAGTCTCCTTCTTTGGAGGTTTTTAAGCAGAGGCTGGATGGCCATCTGTCAGGAGTCCTGTGATGGGGGTTCCTGCATGGCAGGGGATTGGACTAGATGGCCCTTGAGGTCTCTTCCAACTCTATGATTCTATGATTCTATGATAAACAAACAAACAAACATGCAAATTAGCCACCTCCTCTGCCACCCCCAAACCTTTGGAAGCCCAGTTCTTGGGCAAGCAGGAAAGCTAAAATTTAAATAAAAATGGCCCCGAGTCTCAGTGAGCTGATCCACAGACATTCCGTCTGAGTCAACAGGGAGAGCATATGTTCATATTTTTAGCTTCTGCGAAGGTAAACACAATCCTTTACTGTATTTCCATGGGACTCTCTGAGCAAACAAACCGCTGATTGCGTGTGTTTGGTAGGCTTTGGTTTCCCAGTAGTGAAATGAGATATGTTTTGCTCATTTCTTACTTCCAGTTAAATGTCTGCCAGGCCTGCCAACCCAGTCCTCCTGCTTATGACCCCCCCCCCGCCCGCCCCTGCGCTCCTTGCCCTGATCGCTGAATCCCAAAGCTTCTGATGCGACTCACCCAGGATCCCCACCACAGCGTAACCGGCTAAGAAGGCCATGAAGAGAATACAGCAAAGAACATCAGTACAGCTCCTGGAAAAGTAAGAGAGTGAGGTCAAAGGTTTGGGTGGGAAACCAGAACAAATCTCTGGACTGGCTTACTGTAAGAAATGGTGGGACCAAGAGCCATATAAATGGACGTAAAAGGTATGACTATTTAGGATGGCAGTGCTCAGGTGACAGATATCTTGACTTCTTATTTGGAAAAATGAATGTGTTGAGGCGAAATTCCACCTTAAAATGAATCAGGCTTAGCTCCCTGACCCTAATATTTTCCCCAGGCATGCCATGGGGCACTTTCAGTGGGTCTACTAGCCCAACTCGTTCCCTACCAAGACATGAGGGGTTTCCACAACCCCCCCCTTCCGCACCACCCGCACAGTACTTGGGCTCAGCTGATTTGTTAGTAGAAGGATTTCTTCGAAACTAGATTGTAAAATTTTTGTTTTTAACTTTTCAATAAGCCAAAAATACACAAGTAGAGAAGAAAACAACGTGAATAACCACAAGCACAACAATATCGTTGCTAGTACAAATAATGCCTCTTATACACAATTATCCTTGTTGCTAATAGTCAGTACTCCACCCTACCCAATGGGACCTTTTGAGAGATACCCATTGAGTTATTCATTCCTGGCCTTCTGTCCCTTCCAAAACTGCCATGTGCTTGGTATTGATGCCTGACCTTTCCCCTTCATGAAGACATATGGTATAAAATCTCCCCATCTATTGTTAAATCTATTTACTTTAAACAAAACCTTTAAAATATCTGCCAGTTTGTCATTAATACATAATTCCCTGCTTCTTTTGTACGATTCCATATCTGAAAGTTCTATGTAACTTTTCCAGTCCGCCTTGTTGCCATAACTAGGGTTGTAATTGATTGTTTAGTTGACTGGTTGGTTGGATTTGGTTTTTGTCCATCCACATGGATCGTTCACAAGATCGGTGGAAGGTGTTCTTACCTCTTTTGGATAGGCCCACGAAAAGAAGGGTCATGTTTACTCTTTTCCCCTGGGGAGAGCAAAAGAGAGGGAGAGCACGCATGAGAATAGACCAAGTTGTGATCGAGTTCAAACTTTACCTCAGGCGGCTCCTCCCCTCGGGACCCTGCAACAAGAATAGACTGAGGATTCAAGAACAAACTTTTATTGCTCTGAACAGGTGAACATAAGAACATAAGAAGAGCCGTGCTGGATCAGGCCAAAGGCCCATCTAGTCCAGCTTCCTGTATCTCACAGTGGCCCCACAAATGCGTCGGGGGGGCGGGCACGAGACTAGATCTCTCTCTCCTGATACCACTTCCCTGCATCTGGTTCTTGAAGTACCCCAGTTTTAAGCCTGGAGATTACACATCTCCATCATGGTTTGTAACCTGTGATGGACTTCACCTCCAGGAATCTGTCCAATCCCCTTTGGAAGGCATCCAGACTAGATGCGTCCCCACTCTGCATCACGTCCCCTCAGTCCACGGGTCATCAGGCTGCCCAGAGCCTCTTCTTCCAGGGATCCTTGTCTTTGGGAAAGACCAATACACTTCATTCGACCATGTCCGGATCTTCCTCCTTCAGTGCCACTTGGACCCCAAGTTCCCACTGCCCACCCAATTCCCCCTTTTTATACACCTAACTCCTCCCACTCCTCTGTCATCAGGAAGCCTTCCATCCCGTGACCTCCCACTGTCATGCCACCTTCCACTCGTCCTGCTTCCTCGCCACCGCATTTCTCTCCTACGTTCATCTCTTTCACCGATCCCGCCAGGTCCTGTGCATCTGATGGAGGGGATGGCTCACTCGCGTCTTGCCTCACAATAGACCAGCACGCTGCTTCTGCATGTTGGTTGCTTATTGAGAGGACAGTGGAAGGAAGAAGAAGCAGGTCCCTGTATAAACTTGCAAACCCTAATTGATGTGGATCATTGCAAATGTAGACACGGTGACAGCTGTCAGCCTTGAAAGCTTTAAGAAAGGATTAGACAAGTTCATGGAGAACAAGGGTATCATACTATCAATGGCCACCATTATGGGTGCCTAAGGACAACCCCCAGGTTGGAGAGATAGGCAGGATCTCTCTCAATGCCATTTGCAGGGAATCGTAAGCAGGTGAAGGCATCTGCTTGGGAATACCCTGAAGCAAAGGGTGAGCCACTGTGTGAGACAGAATGCTGGATGGGATGGGCTGTGGCCTCTTCCAGCAAGGCTGTTCTTATGTTTAAACAGAATTACTGTACAAACAACCTCTCACCAAACCCCTTCTTCTCAAACCAGATCATCTGCTTAGCATATATATATTTTCCTGCCACAACGGCTCCATGCATATGGGAAGGTGGCGCACGATACTGAACATTTGTTTGTCAGTTACAGCACAGGTTTCGCTCACCTTTTAATCTTGCATCCTACGATGCTTTGTGCTGTGATTGGTTACTGGGAGTGTAAGCACAAGCTCAATTTGCAAGCCTCATTTCCAAGTCTGATCCTGAATCTGTGCCTCTTAGGGAATTCCGTGACTGGAAGGAAAACATTTCCCTTGATATTTAGAACAATCTGACAGGGTTTTATTTGTTTTATTTGTTTGTTTGTTTAAAATATTTGAATCTGAACTGTGTGCAACAGACCGTCAAACAGAGAATACTTTCAGAAACAGTGCAGTCACCTGTAAGGAAGGCCTTCGGTTCAGCTCTGTTCACGGATTCTTTGAGGAGAAATGTTGTATATCAGAGGAAAAGATTTGTGGGTCATGAAAAGGCCTTATAGCAGTGGTGGCGAACCTTTGGCACTCTAGATGTTTTGGACCACAACTCCCACAGTCCTTTGTCATTGGCAACACAGGCTTGGAATTCTGGGAGTTGGGATCCAAAACATTTAGAGTGCCAAAGGTTCGCCACCACTGCCTTATAGTGTGAGCCAGGATAGAGCGGTCAACGCAGAGCACCAGAACATATTTTAGGTGCCAATATCTAGGCATGTAACTGTTGTTTATGAGGAGATAATCCCAATGGCTTGAGTCTGTGAAGATTCTGTCATCCAGCTGAGGTTATCCGGAAATTGAGTCATGGCAACTGGACTTCTTTTCTGTGATTGAAATGTTTCATTACTCATCCAAGTAGTTTCGTCAGTCACATGCTGGCAAAGCTACTAGGATGAGTAGTGAACCATTTTGATCTCACAAAACAAGAAGTCCAGTTGCCATGACTCATCATCCGGATCAATGACTTGAGTTTGCTAGTAACAAGAGTTTAAGAAGGAATAAGATCACAATGAAGGTACGGTAATTAGCGGAGATGTCATAACTATGTATTTTTGGCTTTAATGTACTCAGTCATGTGTTGTAGGGTTTCTAGACCTAAATCTGGAAGTTGAGTCATGATGGCAAGTGGACTTTCTTTTCTTGTGAGATCGAAACGCTTTGCTCCTCATCCAAGGAGCTTCCTCGATCCAGCAGTTTTGAATCCACTGACATTTCCAAATGCTCTTTCAAAGTGCACTCTTTCAGACTGACAAAGTGGGTCATGATAACTTCAACTGGATGAATGACAGCCTTCACAGACACTAGGCCTAAGTACAGTGGTACCTTGTATAAAGGAATTAATTTGTTCCAAATTAAATTATGTTAAGCAAATTTTCCTTTATACAAATTCCCATAGGAATGCATTGAAAACAGTGATCCTTTTTTATGTTGTACAGATTCTCCCCATAGGCAATTATGTTAAGCAAATTTCCCCTATCTCCGGAATTTTTTATGTTGTACAAATTTTATGTTATACAACCTGTTTGTTATACAAGGGTCCACTGTATGTCTAAATATTCAAAATGGGTAATGAGACCCCAAATCATATATGGCAAACTCAAAACAGATAGACAGGTTTGACTCTGGATGTGTGTGTGTGTGTGTGTGTGTGTGTGTGTGTTTGCGTGTTTGCCTGTCACTTCTTTGAGTTCAGTGACAATCCTGATACTGAAATCGTTAGGGCCCAATTACCAGAGATAAGAGATAAGCAGGGAGAGGGAGAAAGAGGCTGTAAATATTCAAGCAGGAAACGAGCAAAGATCATGGAAAATCTGGAGCAGAAGGGACCACAGAGCGGTCACTACCGCGGAATGCAAAACATCACATTCTCCTTGAGAATGACATCACAGGAAGATTACTGTTCCATAGTGAAATGGGCAAAGCTGTGGCAGGATCTCACCAAATATCAAACAGTCACACTGTGGTGGGATTCCAACACCTCATTTTGATCGGGTCCCTCAGGAAGTGCCCTCTTCTTCGCAACATAGTAAAGACGAGCAAAAGGAAATCTAAGGACATGTTACTTTCCTCCCATTTATGCATTTACTTACTATTACCCTCCTGTCAAAATGCTGAGCTACTCTCTTTGAGGATCGGTTTTTTTATTACTCCAGAAACCACTGTACCTTAACAGAATCAGAACAGGTTTCTCACAAAGATGCAGAAGCAACTTGCAATAAATATGCTGGGTGGGGATGGAAAGCACATGGTCCTCAACAGAGGGTGGCAACTACAAAGCCCATCACCTCTTACTGATCACTAGGCTGGCCAGGGCTGGTGGGAATCACACTGTATTTAGAGGTTTACCCTTATTTATTTATTTTATTTATTTATTTATTTATACAACATATATGCCGCCCACTACCCAAAGGTCTCTGCATGCTTTTAGCCAACAGAATCCCGAGTGAGTCATCTGCTTTGATGCTTTGAAACTTCTGTTTCATGAACACTAAAAATATAACAAATTAAATATATAGTAGCTGCTACTACCCCATGCTGGATATATATTCCAATCTTCTTCTCTGCCTAGGGAAAGGATGGATGGGTGGATGGACAGGCAGACAGACAGTCAGTTGGGCAGGCAGACACACAGACAGGCAGGCAGGCAGGCATAATCCCCTTGTCAACATGCTCCTTCCAGGCTTTCTCTAACAATAGATGGAAGGCATCTCTGGAGGAAATCTTACCTTTTTTTTTTTTTGGATTACAGTTTCTGGACCTGCCAGCCAGGGTATTTCAACCAGTGGATGTTCCACTGTTATCACTACAGTCCGGGATAAGCAGACTCCCATAGACTGGCATTACAGTCCAGGTGAACGCAACATAAATGCTATCACGGGGTGAGGAGATACAGCAAGGCACAGAAATATGGGCCTGTGGTTGGGAAATGGCGACACTTCTGCTCCCCGGAGTGCCTTGAAGAAGTGAAGGAGTGCCAGGAAGTACCCACCTTCCTGGCACTGGGACCCCGAGGTTTTTAATTGAATTTTTACCACCGTCATCCTCTTACAACTGCAGAGCTGGAGGCGACCCGATGGATCACAAGGCCAAATCTGTGTCAAGAAGGCACAGTGAGGGAATTGAACGCCCAACCTTTGGCTTCACAGCCAGATGCATGACCCAATGAGCTACCCAGCAGTTATCTTTGTGAGGCTCACACTTTGTGCACATGGGCTGCTTTTACACGACCCCTAAAATCCGAGGCAAAGGGCTCCCAGATGCGGAACTTAAAATTGTTTTCCCACCAGCTGTGGACTTTAAACAAAATAAAGTACAACCACGCCCACTTTAGAAGTACCTGGTCTCCGGAGGTAAAAAAATTTCCAATGCAGATTGTAAAGCTGTGGATGCTGGGCTCCCCTCGCCTTCTGTTTGTTGTTTTGTCCCCACCGCCCGTTTAAGGGACAGAAATCCCTACGGGGCTGCTCTGGACGGCAGATGGAAGTGGAGGTGAGCCTGCATTCTTTTCTCCTTTTTTTTCTCCCTCCCCTCACCGCAGACAGGAGCAATGAAATGCAGAAGAGTGGGAACACAGGAAGAGGAACAAACTCCATGATCTCCAGTCCAAATTTAAGTTGTCAGCGGATTTTAGAGGTCGTGTAAAAGCGAAAACTCTCCCAGTGGAACAAAACTTAAAAAAAAAAAGTATTAATAACTAGACGTAGATTTTTGGACCGATTTTTGGACCGTTAAGACGGTGGCTACTGAGAAATGTGGAGAATTATTTCATTTAAAATGCTTTCTCCTGGCTTCATGCTGAAATAGCTCTCCTTTGACTGTTATCAGACTTGTGAGTTACTTGCCTCCACTCCGCTGTGTTATGTGCAAACAAAACCCTCTAAAAGCTATAGGTTTGCAATGACTGGAAAATGTCCAATTATATGTAAGTGGCTAGTGATAAGAATGGTTGTGAATAGGTGACTGATTTCCATGGAAGCATATAAGGGTATTGTTTTCTGGGGCGCTTTTTCATCTGAGTGACGTCTGTCTTTTTGTCAGTTTTACATTGTAGGTCAGTCACTTCTGAGCATTCACTTTCTATTGACCAGGGTGTTAATAGTTTGTTTCTACAGGAAAGAAAGAAAAAACCTTTGTGGAAAAGTTTTGCAACTTATCACGAATGACTCATTTCTGGTATTTAAGTTGCTTTGCTCTTAGACGAATGAAAGTGTCTCAGGTGGATTCAGATAGAAAGTGTTTTCATTTATACCTGCGCTAATCTACAAGATAACAAGTAATGTGGTGCAGGGATACAACGGGGGCAGAGTCTTTGTTTCTGCTGTATTTGTTTCTGGTCCTCTTCATCTCTGCCCCACACCCATGAAAATTCCTCTCTATTCAGTATGTATCTTTGCTGGTTGATGTTCTTATAATTTGTGCCTTTGGGTATTTGTACACGACCCCTAAACACCGCCGCAAATGGCTGCCAGCTCCAGAGCTTACAATTGTTTCCCCACCAGCTCCGGAGTTTGCAGGAAATTAAGTGCGACCACGCCCACCTAAGCGCGTCCAAGCACACTTTTCATGTACCTGCTCTTGGAGGGTGAAAATCCCCAGGTCTGGATGTAATCTCGTGAGTGCCGGGCTCTCCTCGCTTCTGTTTGGTTTTTTTTGCCTCCCGCCCCTTTAAGAGAAGGGGCTGGAGGCAAAAAAAAAACAAACAAACAGAAGAGAAGGAATCAGGACAGGGCTCTCTGTGGCTTCGGAGGTGAGCCTGCATTTTTTCCTCTCTTTTTTTCTCCCTCCCCTCAGGCAGACAGGATCAAGGAAGTGCGGAGGGGTGGGGACGCAGGAAGAGCAACGAACCCCCAAGATCTCTGGTCCGAATTTAAGGGGCCAGCGGATCTTAGGGGTCGTGTGAAAAGGCCCACTGTTTGTTCACGGTCCAGAGTGACCTTCAGGCCAGATGGGTGGCATATACATCAAATAAATAAATAAATAAATAACAAATACATATTAGATTCCAACCAGGTGGAGAATGCCACTTCATCATGGGTGTCTGTACCATTAAGCAGAGTGAGGTGACTGCCTCAGAGGGAGAAACTGGAGTTTGCACATACAAATATACACATATAATTTTGCCTTTTTAAAACAAGGTCCAAAGTTTGTGGCCTCAGAAGGGTTTCTGTTTTGCCCCCAAAATATCAAGGAATGAAGAAAGTTGCTATAGAGAAACTAGCATAATGGACATGGCCTTCATGATTTAATTTCTCAGATTCCAAATCCAAGTCTGGCTTAGTGAAATGTAGATTCCCGTAGGAAGACCTGCGTTCAACGAACGCAGCAGGTCACACCCAGGTCACACCCAGGCCTTCTAACTTTGAAGTTAGAAAGCAGAAAAAGAATTAGAAGCTGGGAGAGAGAACAGGTGGGAGAATCAAAGTAGAATGATACCTAGATGTCTGAGACTAGCAGTGAAGTCAGTGCAGGAAGAGATGAATCCTCATGGCTGGTAAGTTTCATTGTTTCAATGGATGTATTTTTTTATTTTAATTTTTTTGCCAAAGTCTAAAAGCCTTTTTCTTGGGGGGTGGGTTGTTTTTCTTTTTTGTTTCTTTGTTTTGTTTTTGTTTTGTTTTTGCAACTGGTGCAGTTGTTAAATGCCTGCACTGCAGCTAAAGCTGTGCTCACGACCTGGGGTTCAATCCCAAGTAGCCGGCTCAAGGTTCATGCAGACTTCCATCCTTCCAAGGTCAGTAAAACAAGTACCCAGCTTGCTAGGAGAGGGGGCAATTTGTAGCCTGCATACTGTAATTAAACTGTAAACTGCCCAGAGACTACTTGAAGTGGCATGGGGCAGTATGTAAGCAGAACACGTGGTTTTTTGCTTTGTTTTTCGACGTTGCAATTCATCCTGGGCCTATTTCCTCTTGTTTCTTTTTTTTCTTTTTAAAATATTTGTTCAATTAGCTTTTAAAAGGCTTTTGCTCTGGAGATTATTTTAGAGGCAGCCAGATCCTGAGTCCAGTACCTGCTTTTCGTTCCAGGCTCCTGAGGGTTCAGAGGACGCATGAAAAGCCACTTCTATTCTCACTGAAAGCACTCTACAAGGGGGATGGTGGCAGCAATGATGATTAGAAAAAGGTATTTTGAAATTGTCAACCCCTCTATGGAGCCTTGTGGGATGGAATTCCTGTCTCTGGCCATTCTGGAGCATTCCCACAAGGAAACCCAAAGACATAAAATTTCATAAATGATCAATGGGAAAAGGTTCCAGGGGTGTGTGTTGTCTGTTCACGGCTTTTTGTCTGTCAATCCCAAACAGCCCTATCATTGGATGTACCCATTCCTTGTGTTTCCAATACAGCTACCAGCCTGAAAAATAAAATTCAGCTGCTAGCACGATCGTCTTCTGTAAAAGGGAACAGAGTTGGGTTGGTATACCCTGGCCTTTGCCTCAGAAAGCAAAATCTCCTTGTGCTCTGGATATTCAGGCCTACAGCACACACACACTGCACACACACACACGCGCGCGCACACACACACACATGGCCAATGGTTACAGAGAATGTACATTATATAACCCAAAGTATCATTCAAGAGGGTCAAAATCTTCACACACACACACACACACACACACACACCCTTTGGCCCTCATTTTGTGCTTGCCTTTTGACGCTGTCAGAGAGCATTGACTTCCACAGGGGGCATAATTAACTATCGCCGTTCACTTGCCCCCAACGAAGTGGCCACGGCTATTATTTTCTCGCTTTTGGGGGCAAGCTTATTAAGGACGTGCCCAGCGGTTGAAGATCCCTGGCTGTCGGAGCCTATGGTTGGGAGCTCGTTTCCCCCCCACGGTGTCTTCTTGACAACGGCTGCTGGACTCCATCGTCCACAGCGTTCTTCCCAACGCTACAGTTCAGAGATGATGCCGAGGATGCGTGAATGCAGAAAAGTAATGAGCACACCAAGTTTTCCCTAGAGAGAAAAGCTCTCCTGTTCCTCGCTGCTGATCAAGCACAGGGACGCCACACCCATGTTTCTGATCTGACCAGTTTTATCACGGATGTAAACAGAAAGTGCCAGATCTGCAGTTAGTGAGCAGAGATGTATTAAAGCCCCACACACACACTTCAATACATCCCAACTTGGACTTTGTTTGCATATTTACTTAGGTCCTCTGTCGTCTAGCCCAGCCTCTCATCCCCCCCCTCCACCCCAATATTGCATTTATTCCCTCTGCCTTTTTTCACTGCGTGCTGCAGAAGGGGCATGGCATTCATCAGTATTTGTTCCCAAGCTGCTCTCTAAAAATCCATTCCTCTTCTAATCAAGAAAGCCACTTTTCTTTCAGAACTCTTTCACAAAAGTCTTTGAGGAGTTGTTCATGCTGTAAACCCCCTTCCTGCCACTTCCTTTCTTGCTGGTCTTTCAAGTACCCACAGAGCAGTGGCTCCCAACTTGGGGGTCGGGCCCCCTTTGAGACCGTGAAGAAAAAGGCACAAACTGTTGGGTCTGGAGGAAGAGGGGGGAAAGAGTGAGCTACAGCTCCATGTCAGTCAATGACACTGGAGGCTGCGATTGGCTGAGGGTGCTTGCAGAGGGAAGTTCTCTATGGCACCAGGGGCAGTGGCCTGCCCAAGGGGGCTTGTGGCCTCTTCCAAGCAGGGCAAGGGGGGGTCACCACCACATGAGGAACAGTATTAAAGGGTCACGGCATGAGGAAGGTTGGGAACCACAAGAACGGAATGAAATGGAATGGAATTTATTGTCATTGTATAAATACGAGATTAAAAGTGCCATCCAGTCAGCTCATTCACACACCCCAATATAAAAATCCAAAACATAAAAATCCAAGACATAAAACCTACCACTAAGAACAGACCATCCAGACACATACTCCTACATTCACACACAGAACATCACTTACACTCAATTAAAACTGACATAAAAACCAAACATACACGCACAGACCTATACTTTTTCACCTGACAGCATTCATACCCAATCCATAAAAACTATGAATTAAAAAAACAAAGCCATACACAATCCCCCATACAATATATATGTTACACATTCAACACTGATGTGTGTGTGTTGTGTCGTTACAGTCGTGACCGACTCTTCGTGACCCCATGCCCATGGAGTTTTCTTGGCATGAATACTGGAGTGGTTTGCCAGTTCCTACTCCAGGCGCCTACAGCACCTGGTATTCCCTGGTGGTCTCCCATCCAAGTACTAACCCTGCTTAGCTTCCAAAATCAGGTGAGATCAGATGTGCTCAGGGCATCTAGGCACTGATATTACCCATCAACTTAATTTTTAACAGAATTTAGCACTGCCACAGTTTCCAACCATGGAAGCTCTCACCACAGACCAAAGCATTAAACCAAGCCTTCCAGAATAAAGTGATAATAAAGATAAGCAGCACCTTCGGCAGGGACTAAAGGAGTAGAAAGCCATGGGGGTGGGGGAGTCAGGGGAGTACTATACTAAGTGAGAGAAACCTTATATGTATTTATTTATTTTTATATTTCTATACCACCCGTCTTCCAATGGAACTCCGGGCGGTTCACAGCAGTTATAATACAACAATGATACACGTGTGGCACTGTTCTTTTCAGTATAGAACCCTATACTTCTAGGTTGCACGCTCCTTCTGCAAGAGTGCTTTGATTGGTGCAATGCAAAAAGTTACAGTCACGTATCAGGATGGATCGGGTTTAAATCAAACTGGTTCAAATCACACTTTTCCTTCCAGATCCCCTCTATACTTCAACTCCTCTTCCCAAGCTTCTGTTCAAGTCTCAGTCACAAAAAAGACAGAACTTTCGCCACCTGAAGATGGAAGCTGGGTAGATGTAGAACCGTGAGGTTTCCCAGTGAAGCACATGAAGATTTTAAGACCAACACCAAATGGAGCAAGTTTCCTTCTCACAAAAAGCATTAATCGTCTAAGTTCTGGTATTAAAGTACCAACAACAGATGGATTATTTGCCACACTTACTGTACCAATCTCAAAATCAAAATTTTGCATTTTATTTTTATAAAATGAAGTACAGTACTGTAAAAATCTTGGCTTTTGCAAATAGGCAGTTAGAAGCAGCTGGAATAAAACAAAGCAAAAGTATCTTGCTTATATAGTGCCCCATAGCAGTTAAAGCACTCTCTGGGTGGTTTACAACTACTGTAATTAAGCAGGCTACACATTGTCCTCCCCCTTCCCCCATAGCAAGCTGGGTACTCATTTTACTGACCTTGGAAGGATGGAAGGCTGAGTGAACCTTGGCACAACTAACAGGTATTGAACCCCCAGGTCGTGAACACAGTTTTAGCTGCAATATAGCAGTTTAACCACCGGGCCACGAGAAGATAACATGTATCCCTGACTGACATTAGTGCCTAGAGAGGAAATCATTCTGTCTCCCTATATTCTGTCCTAATGGTAGCTTCTTGTCCACGGAACAGGTTGTGCATCAAGAGCTGAGGCACACCCTTTTCTTTCAGAAACACCCCTAGTTCCCCATGAACTGCACCAAGGCTTTGCCGAAGACTATCAAGCATTGGCTGATCTTCTGAACTTAGATGGCACGGTCCAGGAGCCGGCGGATATTTCCAATGTGATCTCGAGTGCCTCTTTTCAAAATCCAGCTTGAACATCAGGCATTTCACACTCCATATAAGGTGAAAAGCCTTTGTTGCTGCACCTTAAGCATCACTTGGCTTACCTAGGAAATTATAGCAATAATGTACTGTTACTGTACTCCTTTCCTGGGAAATGAGGGAAACCTGACAGCACACAACAAAAACAATAACAGCAACAAGAGCAGCAGCAGCAACAACAACACCACCAACACCAACAACAAAAACATGAAATTGGCTTTCCTCCTGTTTTACTTTTATACAGTATTTGTTTTTTTAATGGCTATGCAGCTCCTCAACTTGTTTTGCTCCTTAAAACAACTGAACAAGATACTTTTAGTTACCTCTTGAAATAACTGAATGTCACAAGCAGCTTCCCTGTGGTAAAAGAAACACACTTTTCCTGTTTCCCTCACAGTTTTCTCCGTGTCTTCAACAGAACACGAGGTATAGCAAGAACCAAGATTTGAAACGCACGATACTCCTTCTCCATGATAAGGCAAGTTCATACACTGGAACCGTATGAGTTCATACCCAGAAATCACAAAACTATCCTAAAAGTTGCGGTTATATAGGAAAAAGACTTGAAGTTACAACACATTAAGGTATACCTAGAGTGCAACTATGTTGTTTAGTGACTGAGAAAAGAAATGAATTTAACTGATTGTTTGCAATGTGTAGTCTGCATAATTACTTGTAAACCACCCAGATAGTGCTTTAAGATCTGTGGGGCAGTCTAAAAGCAGCAGGCTTTGCTATTTGCTGTGTTTTAAAAGCTACTTCCAAGCTTTGGACTCAAACATCTGGAAGGCACTCAAAGGAAGAAGGAGGCCTTCAGGGTAGGAATCGAGTCACCTGATGCTTCTTGTGAATGCTTAAAAGCAAGGCAGGTAGTCCTCTGGAACTCCCTCCCACTAAAGGCCAGGACTGCCTCAACTCTGTTGTCCTTCCGGAAACAGGCAAAGACCTTTCTCTTCAGGCAAGCTTTCCCTGAATTGTGGACTACCATGTGTATTTTATATGAATCTATAGGTTCACATAGACACTTTGTACATGACCCCTAAACTCCGTGGCAAATGGCTCCCAGCTCCGGAGCTTAAAATTGTTTCCCCACCAGCTCCGGAGTTTACAGATAATTAAGTGCGACCACGCCCACCTAAGCGCGTCCCAGCACACTTTTCAGGTACCTGCTCTCCGGAGGTGAAAAATCCCTGATGCGGATCTAACGTAGAGTGCTGGGCTCTCCTCGCTTCTGTTTGTTGTTTTTTGCCCCCCGCCCCTTTATTATTATTATTATTATTTATACAGCTTATATACCGCCCGTCTTCCTGAGAGGAACTCCGGGCGGTTTACAATGAGTGTGCACACAACAGATAATAAAACAACAATTATAATAAACAGTAAAACAAAACAGCGGCAGCAACAGATGGCGGGACTAAAAAAAACAAAACAAAAAAAACAAAAAAAAAACACCAACTTGGGTCACCCAAACGCCTCCCGGAAGAGGAGGGTTTTCAGCGCCTTCCGGAAGGCAGGCAGGGACTCTGCTAGGCGCACTTCTGCTGGTAGGTGATTCCATAGAGTTGGGCCAGCCACAGAGAAGGCTCGGGTACGGGTGGAAGTTCTCCGAGCCTCCCTGGGCGTGGCCACACGCAGCATGTGCGCCCGCGACAACCTAGTCGGACGGGCCGAAGTTGACCGCTGGTCGATCCGCTCCATCAGGTAGCCAGGTCCCAGGCCATGGAGGGTTTTGTAAACCAAAACCAAGACCTTGAATCTAATTCGGGCTGCAACGGGTAACCAATGCAGACGAGCCAAGACTGGGGTGATGTGCTCAAATCGACGCACACCCGCCACCAGTCTGGCCGCTGCATTTTGGACCCGCTGCAGACGCCGAATGAGAGTCAAGGGCAACCCCATGTAGAGCGCGTTGCAATAGTCCAGTCTAGAGATCACCAGCGCCTGGACCACTGTTCTGAGGGAGTCCTCATCCAGGTACGGACGAATCTGGGCGATACGCCGAAGGTGGAAAAAGGCAGCCCTGGACACGGCGGACACCTGGGCTTCCAGAGTGAGCGCCGGGTCCAGGACTACGCCCAGATTTCGGACACAGTCTGATGGCCTGAGGGAAACACCCTCCAAGGTGGGATACGGGCCACCGTAGCTGGATGAGGAAGCCCCAAAGAACATAACCTCGGTCTTATCGGGGTTGAGTTTGAGCCTGTTGGCCCTGGTCCATTCCATGACTGTGCCCAGACACTGATCGAGGGTCCGGACAGCCTCATCTGCAGCGGTAGAAAAGGAGACATAGAGCTGCGTGTCATCAGCGTACTGATGACAGCAGACTCCATGTCTCCTAATGACCTCAGCCAGCGGCCTGATGTAAATGTTGAACAGCATGGGAGAGAGAGACGACCCCTGTGGAACCCCACAAGGGAGTGTCCAAGGGGCCGACAACTCGCCCCCATGCTGAACCTGCTGGGGACGGTCCCCAAGGAAGGACCGGAGCCAACTGTGAACAGTGCCTCCGATCCCAGCCCCAGAGAGCCGATCCAGCAGGATACCGTGGTCGACGGTATCAAAGGCCGCTGACAGATCCAGGAGGACCAACAGGGAGGAGCACCCCCCGTCGGCCCTCCGGATGAGGTCATCTTGCAGAGCGACCAAGACTGTCTCGGTCCCCCGACCAGGCCTGAACCCAGACTGGAACGGATCCAGGGCATGCTCGGCCTCCAGATAGGATTGAAGCCAGATCGCGGCCACCCTCTCGATCACCTTGCCCATAAAGGGAACGTTAGCGATCGGGCGATAGTTGGACAATTCGCCCGGCGCTAAGTTCGGTTTCTTCAGGATGGGCTTTACCACGGTCTCCTTCAGACGGGAAGGGAAAATCCCTTCCCTGAAGGAGGCCGTGGCGATGATCGAAGCCCACCCTGAGATGTTCCCGGCTACTGCTTTCATAAGCCATGAAGGGCAAGGGTCGAAGGGGGTGGACGCGGGCCGGCAATGGGCAATAGCCCTGGAGGCCTCAAGAGAGGTGACAGGCCCAAACTCAACCATGCGAGGAGATCGAGGGGGCACAGCCGCCGGGGATGCCGAGAGTGGGCTATGGCAACAGGATTCGAAACCGGTACGGATGGCTTCAATTTTCGATCGAAAAAAGGCTGCAAAGTTCTCGCTACTGAAATCAGTAGGAGGAGGCCTAGTCAGTCCAGGATTAGTGAGGTCGCGAACCACACGGAACAATTCCGCTTGATGGTTCGAGGCCTCACTAATTCTCAGGGTGTTATAAGATCTTCTAGCCACCCTGAGCGCATGAACATAGCGCCTGGACTGAGCGATGACTGCAGCCTTCTTAATAGCCGTCCGGTTCTTCCTCCAGCTGCGCTCCAGCCTCTTCCGTTCGTGCTTCATCGCTCGTAGCTCTTCCGTGAACCACGGTGCGGAACGAGCTCTGCAGCGGATGAGGCGCCTAGGGGCGATCTGGTCGACAGCTCGAGATGTTTCATCGAACCATTGATCTACCATAGAGTCAACCAGATCGTCAGCCAGTCCGCCAGGAGGCTTTAAGAGATCTGAATGCAGTGCCGGGACGGCAGAAGGAGGTGAGCGGCATTCTTTTCTTCCTTTTTTTCTCCCTCCCCTCACGCAGCCAGCAGCCAGGAGTGCGGAGGGGGTGGGAACGCAGGAACAGCGACAAACCCCTAAGATCTCTGGTCTGAACTTAAGTGGCCAGCGGATCTTAGGGGTCGTGTGAAAAGGCTCATAGACTTTGTGTTTATAGCTACCTTGTAGCTTTAATGTAATGTTGTCTATTAATGCTGTCAGATGGCCCTCAATTCCTTGTTCTCAAATACTTGAACATGTCTTAATTGTACTGGACTGTATATTATCCCTCATTACTGTAAGCCACCTTGGGTCCTTTTCCAAGGAAAAAGGTGGGGTAAAAATACCCTTAAATAAATAAATAAATAATCATAGTGTCCTGGTCAACCTGTTCACCGCCCCCAATCATGTCTAAATGATCACTTAGCCAACTCAAATCCATGTGATCCTAGAGCAGGGGTCCTCAACCTAAGGCCCCGGGGCCGGATGCGGCCCCCCAAGGTCCTGAATCCGGCCCCCGGGACCAATTGCAAGCCCCCCACCTACCCCCTGCTTTGCGAGCAAGCCAAAGATCACGGCCAATCGTGGGGGGCTCCGCCACTTGTCCCTCCCTCCCCCCTTTTTTCTATGTTGGCCTTTTGGGGGGGGCTGTGGTCCGGCCCCCAGTGGTCTGGGGCGTGGTGGACCGACCCGCTGTTTGAAAACTTTGAGGACCCCTGTCCTAGAGGTTGGTACCCAGCTTTAGAAGCATGAAAGGCAAAGAGTTTTCTTTGATACTGAACCAAGATTTTAGAACTGCCAGCGATATAGCACTACTACTGTGCTGCAACCTCTGTTCATCACGAGAGGGCTTCCAGCCTCATGTTCTAAGGCTGCTTTATCCAGACTTTTCCAATCAGTTGTTCTCCAGCTGGTACCCCTATAGCAGTGATGGTGAACCTTTTAGAGACCAAGTGCCCAAACTACGATCCAAAACTCACTCATTATTCACAACCTGCCAATACAGCAATTTAACCTGAATACAGGTGGCTGTGAAGGGGCGATGTCAGGTGCCCATAGAAAGGGCAATGAGTGCCACCTTTGGCACCCGTGCCATAAGTTCACCAACACTGCCCGGTTGGTTGTGGAGTGGCTGGCCAGTGGACCCAGAGGGCAGCTGTTTCCGATGAAGTTGCCACTTCTAATGATAGTAATTGTATGCCATCAAACCAGTCGTGACTTATGGCAATTCTTGTTGGGGGGGGGTTCCAGGTAGAGAGTTCTTGGAAGTGGCTGACCCTTCCCTTCGTTTCTCAGGGCTTCCTGCAATGGTGCAGCTTGCCCAAGGATACACAGGCTGGCTGTTCTCCCAGGAAGCACTGCCGTCGTGCGGTTCAACGCACACTCTCCTGCCTCATTGTCACCTCAAGACAGTCAACCGAGAATGAGGGGGAGCAGGAGCCAGTACTTGAGCCACGTGATATATATTCCTCCTCAGATGAAACATCAGCCTTGCTTTCGGGGGAGATAATGAGATTATGAGTCAATGGAAGTCTGTTTTCGTTCCCCACAAAAACACTTTTGACAGCCAGCGAGGGGAAGAGTCTGGCCTGTGACGGAAGCAAGGGGGCTGAAACTGGTCCTCCAAGTGGCCCATGTTTTGAAATTCTACTTTTACAAAATGGTTTTGCACAACCCTCTCAGTTCCTTCTCTCTTCAGACCATGGGAATCGAGTGTGAGGAGTTTCTGGCAGTTTTGCAGGGAGCGCAACACGTTTAGTCAGAGTGTTCAAGACAGGGGTCAAGGAAGCCATTCATGTGAGCATTGAAAACCCCTCTTTCAACGGGGGGAGGGGGGCGCTCAGGCATAGTCTATCTGCTACTTATCAAGCCGCCATTTTAACAATCCCCAGACAAACCAAGAATACTGCACACCTCCACCAACAACGCCATGGCTAATACTTTATGGGTGTTGGGAAGGTTGTAAAGGTGGGCCATTGTCCACCTAACGAGCCTGTTGAGACTATTGTTCACTCAACGAGCCTATTCAGGCCATTGTTCAACTTATGAGCCTATTTCAGACCAGGGTGACATGAGGTCAAAGTGAACTATAGAATGGAAGGACTCGTAACTAGCTTTCCTCAGACTGACAAAGCTGTTTGGATGAGCATTGAAATGTTTCAGTCTCTCAAGAAAAGAAGCCCAGTTGCCATGACGCAACTTCCAGATCTAGTTCTGTCATTTTAAATGTAATTACAGTATTAATTCAAGAAAGTACTGGAACTTTAGTTGTTCTGATTGCAATCGCCTTCATCCTAATTAGAACTTCCATGTCTGAATTCCACATACAGTACAATAAAGACCTTCCTCAATACATTCCTAACTGTTTGAGCAGTACAACAATGGAAACCAATTACCTTGAACAATGGCGAGTGCTCCCACACTGGAGGCACGCAAGAGACATTTGGATAGCCAACCTGGCAGATGTCCTTTGGTTTAGATTCTTGCAGCGAGCAGGGAGTTGAATTCAATAGCCTTATAAGACCCTTCAAACTTCATAATTCTATGATTCATTTTGCTTGTTATAGGTACCAATTTTACAATGTCCTTCACCACTGCCATCCCATGCTGGCCTGGGGGTCAAGCATCCCACTCTACAGAGGACCATTTTGATTTGAAACATTCTTTGGTCCAGGTCTGTCACATACCCAAAAGACAAATCAAATCAAAACAAACAAACAAAAACACATAGCTTCCATCCTTGGGCCACTCTATATGATATTTCTTCTTCATTTCAATCTTGCAATAAACTGCTCTAGAATGCAGTTGCAACAGCGGGTGGTCTCTAGTCATTTTGATGGTAAACCATATGGTGACAGGAAGAGGCAGCATGCTGCCTGGGTTAAGAGGTGGTGGAGGATGGGTCAGTACTGAGTTCAAATCCCCCTTTGACCTTTTAACTCCTTAGGTTCCACTAGCTCAGGGGTGTCCAAACTTTTTCCAACGAGGGCCATATATGGTGAGGCAAAAATGTATGGGGGCTGACAATTCAGCTGCATTAGGACATGCAAGGAGGTGGGGAGAATGCTGCAGCAACAGAGCCGGGGGTGGGTAGGCTGGGCAGGTGGCTGAGGAGGACGGAGGGAGGCAGGGAAGGCAAGCAAACAATATAACTGCAAGCTGATGCCTCCATCCAGTATGGGGATGGTCCAGTTGGCAGGGGTGTGTGACAGGCTGAGTTGGTGGGGAGAAGAGGCTGTGGGCCACTTGAAATTTGAAAACGGGCCGCATTTGGCCCCCGGGCCTGACTTTGGACATGCCTGCACTAGCTGCAAAGGAGATGTGGAGGAATTCGCAAAACAGAACAGCTCCCTTAGGACCTTCAGGGCACAGTGATTAAACTGCAATACTGCAATCAAGACTTGAGTTCAGTCCTGCTCAAGTTGTCGCTTCAAGGTTCACTCCACCTTCCGTCCATCCAAGTTTAGTAAACTGAGTATCCAGCTCACCAGGGGGTGTGGGTAGGGGTAGGGTGTTGTCTACAGCCCACATAATTAAATTGTAAACCACTCAGAGAAAGCTTTAAGCACTACAGGGAAGTATGGAAGCAGTACAATTTGCTTTATATTATCTCATTTCAGTTACTATCTCTCATCCCAACCTCCATCACAGGCATGTTGCCAGGAGAAAGGTGTGGAACAGGAGAAATCTGCCTCCTTAAAATCATTGCACACAACTTAAAATATTGTCTTCTAAAGATGTAAACCACCATTGTATACTCGTGGTTTTCAGCTTTAAATTTGTCTTTCAGTGTTCTAACCTGTCTTGGGTCCTTTCCAAGGAGAAGGGTTGGATAAATATGTTTTCAGTAAATGAATATATTTTTTACATTTTTCAGACGGGAGCTTGATTTTCAACAGAAGCTCGACTTTAACCTTTCAGCTTTGCTGATTTCTCTCTCTCCAGAGGTATGTGAAGGGGAATGTAGATATGCCTGCTCTTAAGCCACAAAAGTGTTATAAAAGAAAGGTACGGGGCCAAATAGGCCTTTATAGCACCGCATTAATGCGATAATGGGAGATGGGTGTGGCCGTATGAAAGAGGTCTACTAGCCGTGTTTCCCTGAAAATAAGACACTGTCTTATATTTATTTTTTTTCTCAAGAAGACACACTAGGGCTTATTTTCAGGGGATGTCTTACTTTTATTAAGTATAATATGCTTGGATGCCAGTCCTGCGCACCACCTAAGCCTTTGCTCTCCTGTCAGCAATCCCTTCACAGATTATGTTTTCCAGCTCAGGAAATAAAGATTGCTGACCTGAACCACACTTCCACTTCTTAGCATTTCCTCTGTCCACATGTAGACGGAGGTTATCGTATTCTGCCCGCCATTTTTTGACCATTCGGATATCCAACTTCTCTTCACAGAAAGCCGTAAGATTCTTGCCCTGGGAGTCCTCGACAATTCCTTTCTTGCACTCAACAGAATAGCTCTTTCTTTTTGCACTCACCTTGTCTGGGGGGTACAGATACTCAGGAAAAGCAGGCCTACCGACTGTTGCTGGTCAGTGGGGCTGTCACCAGCGATGCGTGAACTCCTTTCCCCTAGCCCAGGCATGTCCAAACTTCGGCCCTCCTGATGTTTTGGACCACAACTCCCAGAGTTCCAAGCCTGTATTTCCAATGGCAAAGGAGTGTGGGAGTTGCAGTCCAAAACATCTGGAGGGCCGAAGTTTGGACATGCATGCCCTAGCCGTTCGCACGTGTGCAATAGGTTGTCTGTGATCGTGGTTACTACATGTGCACCCACACATGTGCAAATGGCTAGGAGAAAGGAGTGATGTGGTTGCCACCTGCGCACCTGTGCAAGAGCAAATGGCTCGGAGAAAGGAGCTGTGGTGGATAAAAGATATTCCAGTCTTCCTTACCGCTCCACACTGAAATGAATGGCATGGCTATACAGCGTATCTGTATAGCCACGCCCATCACTAGGTCTTATTATCAGGGTAAGTCTTATTATCAGGGTAGGTCTTGCAAAATGAAAAGAGGACGGCAGAGAATGAGATGGTTGGACGGTGTCATCGATGCAACCAATATGGATTTGACAAAACTCCGGGAGGCAGTGGAAGACAGGAAGGCCTGGCGAGCTCTGGTCCATGGGGTCATGAAGAGTCGGACACGACTGAACGACTGAACAACAACAACAACAACAACAACAACAACAACAACAACAACAACAACAACAACAACAACAACAGGTCTTATATTTAACAAATGCATAGAAACCCTGCTAGAGCTTATTTTTGGGGAGGTCCTATTTTCGGGGAAACAGGGTATGCAGTCATCTCTTCTCTTCCCCATCCTGTGGTAAAAGAACATTAACTTTGGGCCATGAGGGAGAATAATGTAACAATGTAGTATGGCTAACACTTCAGTCCACACTGTGGTAACAAAACACAGGGTTGTCACCCTTGAGCAAAGCAAAAGGTGAACATTTAAGAGCCTACTTGAGTATTAAGATTATCAAGAGAAGGCTTTCTCTTGGTCCCACCACCCTCACAGGCACGATTGGTGAGAACACAGGAGAGGGTCTTCTCTGTGGCTGCTCCCAGACTCTAGAACTCCCTACCATAAGAAGCCAGCCTGGCTCCATCTTTGCTATCCTTCTCAGGCAGGCTAATGCTTTTCTCATCAGGTAGGCTTTTCTTTAAATGGCTGGTTGGTCAAAGAAATCAAGATTACCTCACAAAAAAGGCCACCATCTGACTTTTCTCCCTGCAGAAGTTATTGTCCTCATTTGCTATCACAGTTACAGCTGCCGCTCATGTCCACATTGTTGTGGATGAGCTGTTCTTTTTTTAAATTTTTAAATTTTAATTTTTAAATTTTTTTTATTTTCATTCCTTGAAATGACTGCTTGATCAAGGGGATTTTCTAAAGGGAGGGTTTTACTTGCGTTATTCATACTGTTCTTGTTACAACTTTTAATATAGTTGTTTAATGCTTTTTAAAATATTGCACAGGTACTAATTAATTATTTGGTTTTTAACCATGTTTCTTTTAATACCATAAGGCACCTTAGAGCCTTCATGCTTACAGAGGGATTCTCGAACTTATAGTCCCCCAAAGGTTTCCGTCCATCTATCTATCTATCTATCTATCTATCTATCTATCTATCTATCTATCATCTATATCTGTCTGTCTGCCTGCCTGCCTGCCTGCCTGCCTGCCGATATGAAAATGCTGTAGGCACAGATGCTGGGGGGAAAATGAAGGCAAAACTTGTGTTGCACGCAATGCATTTCAGCCCTTTCTCCATCCTAAATGCAGGAGCGATTGAGACCAATCAAAAAGTACTCTTGAAATGGAAAGAGTGAAAGTGGGAGGCAAGAATTTACTTGTTTCCTACCAGGGTCAGTTTGGAGTACTCGTTAATGTGGAGAGCCTCTGAACCCAAAAAACGGTGAAGGAGAAAAGGGTGGAGCAAATGGGGCAAATGGGAGACGATAATCAAATAAACAAGTGTCCCATTGACTCTAAGAATGCGTCATCCTTCCTCCAGGGGGAAAAAATCCAGAACCGCTAGCTACCTCTTTGTATCAACACTTTTTAAACCCAGCACCACTCTGGGGTGCTTCGCAATGTTTGGATGGTGGCAACAGCTACCCAGGGGCCAGGGGATGCTTGGTGCAGTGCCACCACTTGCCAAGGTCCCTCACAATCAGAATTAACCCCAGAGAGTTGAAAAAGCCTCATCCAGGAGGAACTGTCCAAAGGGTCAGCATGGAACAGGGACAAACACTGGTTTTTGTCTGCGTCATGAAAAAAGGCAGTGTTGGGGAATAAATGGTTCAAAGGACCTGCAGAAGGCGCTCCAGCTTCACCCGGTACAATCCAGACAGGAATGGTAACAAGCAAATTCCTTCCTGTTTCTCTCTTGGGAGACTTAAGAACATAAGAACATAAGACCATAAGAAGAGCCCTGCTGGATCAGGCCAAAGGCCCATCAAGTCCAGCTTCCTGTATCTCACAGTGGCCCCACCAGATGCGTTTGGGAGCGCATGAGACTAGATATCTGTCTCCTGATACCACTTTCCTGGATCTGGTCCTTGAGGTACCCCAGTTTTAAGCCTGGAGATTACACATCTCCCATCATGGTTTGTAACCTGAGATGGACTTTTCCTCCAGGAATCTGTCCAATCCCCTTTTGAAGGTATCCAGGCCAGATGCCATCACCACATCCTGTGGCAGGGAGTTCCACAGACTAACAACGCACTGGGTGAAAAAATGTTTTCTTTTGTCTGTTCTTACTCTCCTAGCCCTCAATTTGAGTGGATGTCCCCTAGTTCTGGTATTCTGTGAGAGGGAGAAGAGCTTCCCTCTATCCACTTGACTCAGGCCCTGCATTATTTGCTTCTTTGACTTCTCTCTTGCATTTTCCCAGAGAGTCGCACACCTCTCCTCTACCCCATCGCTTTTCTCTCACGCGGTCAGCCACCTTCTTGCCCTCCCCCTGCTTTCTTTCCCCCTTTTTCAATCAGTCAATCAATCAGTCAATCAATGAATCAATCAATCTATTAAAATACAAAAAAGGAACACAACGAATTACAAACTAAAACAAAATGCAAAGATGCAAAATATAAAACAACAATGCTCCTCACCACCAGTGGGACCTCTTGAGAAATCCTCCTCTTTATTATCCTCCCCTCTAGAACTGAATTGATTGTTGTGCTGGAGCTTTACCTGTATCTCTTACAAGCACATATTCGACAAATCTATATCAATACATCATAAAACACATCTCTCTTTAACTCTCCTTTCTTGATCTTTAAATTGCATGTCAATTAAGGCAATATTCCATACTTAGGGCGCTTTTACACGACCCCTAAAATACGAGGCAAAGGGCTCCCGATGCGGAGCTTAAAATTGTTATCCCACCAGCTCCGGACTTTAAAAAATATTAAATACGACCATGCCCACCTAAGCGCGTCCCAGCACATTTTCCAAGTACCTGGTCTCCGAAGGTGAAAAATTTCTGATGCGGATTGCAAAGCAGTGAGTGCTGGGCTCTCCTCCCTTCTGTTTGTTTGTTTTTGCCCCCCACCCCTTTAAGAGACTGGAATGATTCCTGGGGCAGCTCCCTATGGCTGAGCGGAGGTGAGCCTGCATTCTTTTCTCCTTTTTTTTCTCCCTCTCCTCATGTAGACAGGAGCAAGGGAGTGTGGAGGGGTGGGAACACAGCAAGAGGAGCAAACCCCCAAGATCTCTGGTCAGAATTTAAGTTGCCAGCGGATCTTAGTAGTCGTGTAAAAGTGCCCTTAGTTATACCATTCGTCCATATATAATTCATGTTTGGATTTCCAATTCCTAGCTATTATTGATCTAGCCCGGTGGTTCTCAACCTGTGGGGTCCCCAGTTGTTCCTGGACTGCAACTCCCAGAAACCCCTTCCAGCACAGCGAATGGTGGAGGCTTCTGGGAGTTGCAGTCCAGGAACATCTGGGGACCAACAGGTTGAGAAGCACTGATCTAGCTGCTCTCAATAAATTAGTGATGAACTCTCTAGTTTTGAAGTCGTAGTCCGTCTTTATAAATATTGATAACTGCCCCCCCACCTCCTGCTTTCATCCTGTCCAGGGAGGCTGGCCTTCAACTTTCAATTAGGCCCAGGATCACTTTAATGGTATCTGGTGCAGGCAGACATTATTTCAGTGGGCCCTCACAAAGCTATACAAAAGTGTGGGAGCATCACTGGACGTTATCAAAAGTCCTCAATGGCAAAGCAAAACGATACTCAGAAAAAAAGCTTTTTGTCTGCACCAGGTACCTGGTTGGATCCAACTCCCAAACTTTTCCAACTACAGGTACTGTGCCCTAGAGCGCTGCTGTGTTGGGAAGTTTAAAAGGTAAATAAATATTCAAGATATAGCAAGCTGTTGTGGATTTTTTCCCACCCTGAGGAGGGATGATGACACATTCTTCTAGTGGGTGGAATATTTGTTTCTTTGATTATCATCCTACATTTCCTCAGACGAGACTCGCCCTTTTTCTCTTTCACTTTCTGCCATGCACTCGCCACTCCTCCTCCGATCCCGCCTGAAGGCTTTTTGTCTGAACTAGATATCGTCAGATTTATAAACTGGGATGCCAGCCTGGCATCACAGGCTTAATTATAAGGACGTGAACCTAGAGACCAACGCCAAAATCACCCCTATGGAGCCTCATGGTGCAGTTGGTTAAACGGCTGTCCTACAGCTAAAACTGTGCTCACCACAAGGGTTCAATCCCAGGTAGCTGGCTCAAGGTTCACTCAGCTGTCCGTCCTTCTGAGGTTGGTAGAATGGGTACCGAGCTTGCTGGGGTGGGGGATGTGTAGCCTACATTAATAAACTGTAAACCGCCCAGAGAATACTTCAAGCACTATAGTGCCGTATATAAGCAGAACACTTTGCTTTACTATGGTACTCTAAATCACTATGCATGGATGTGAAATGTAGACAATAATGTGGTCTGCTTATATACCGCCCCATACCACTTCAAGTAGTCTCTGGGCAGTTAACAGTTTTTAATTACATTTTGTAAGGGAAAAGGGAAAAGAATCATAGAATCATAGAGTTGAAAGAGACCTCAAGGGCCATCTAGTCCAACCCTCTGCCATGCAGGAACCCCATCACAATATTTCCAACAGATGGCCATCCAGCCTTTGCTTAAAAACCTCCAAGGAAGGAGACTCCACCACCCTTTGTGGCAACATATTCCAATGCCAGACAGCTCTAACCGTCAGAAAGTTCTTCCAAATGTTTAAATTAAATCTCTTTTCCTGTAGTTGGAAACCATTGCCCCCGAATCCTAGTCTCTGAAGCCATGGAAAACAAACCTGTTCCCTCTTCAATATGACATCCTTTCAAATATTTAAACATAGCTATCATACCCCCCCCAGCCTTCTTATAGAGAGGCTAAACATTCCCAGTTCCTTAAGCTGTTCCTCATAAGACATTTCCTCCAGACCCTCAACCATCCTGGTCGCCCTCCTCTACACCCGCTCGAGGTTGTCAACATCCTTTTTAAATTGTGGTGCACAGAACTGGACACAGTCCTCCAGGTGGGGTCTGACCAGAGCAGAATAGAGTGGGAATATCACTTCCCTTGATCTAGACACTATGGTTCTGTTGACGCAACCAAGAATCGCATTGGCTTTCCTGGCCGCCGCATCACACTGCTGACTCATGTTCAACTTGTGGTCCACCAAGACTCCCAGATCAGATCAAAGAACGACCAGTGATCCAGATGTTCCTTACTGTGAATATCCAACTTCAAGGTCACAGGTCTCCCCTTTTTTCTTTCTGATTCTTTATATTTTAGCAGCCTTGTGGTGCAGTGGTTAAACCGTTGTACTGCAGCTATAACTGTGCTCAAGACCTGGGGGTTCAATTCCAGACAGCAGGCTCAAGGTGCACTCAACCTTCCAACGTCATTAAAATAAGAAGCTGGCTCATGGGGGGCGGGCGGGAATGTGTAGATTGCATCCTTACTTGTAAACCGCCCAGAGATGGATTTAAGTGTTGTGGGGCGGTATACAAGTAGCATGCTTTGCTTTAAATCAGACTTGGCATGATCAGCCCTTCAGGCAGAGGACACCTTCAGAAAAACAGCTGTGTCCTTCATAAACAGAGGACCGCTATCCATTGAAAAGGACACGTGGCCACCTCATTCCGAGGAATAGCACTTCTGCCAATGAACATGCTCATGTGGTCTGAGATCTGGCGATAGTACTGTTTCTTCCTCCTTCTGTTTATCAAGTTTCACTTCCTGCTGGTGAGAGAGAGAAAAAAACTTTATGCCCTGACCTTGATTAATTTATAGACTCTAAGGAGAAAAAGGTTGTTGGTGTTTTGTTTCATTTTTCCCCCTTCTCTTGCTTTTCTCTCCAACGTTTCCTCATTCCTCGACTGGTCTGAGGTAAAGCAAATAGATGTATTTCTCCCTCTCACCTGGGCTGAGCTCCACCTTCTGACCAAACAATAAGGCAACCTGACATCCAGGATGGCACTCCACCCCTTCTGTCCTCTTAAGAGCAGGATACAGCCCTGATTGAGAGTTTTTGTGTGTGTGCGTGTGTGTTGGGTCTGGTCTCTGGGTGTCTGTGAATTTCGTTGTATGTGTATACTGTGTATATACATACAACAATAATAAATTTTCTATTTTTAAACAACAACAACAACAACAACAACAACAACAACAACAACAACAACAGCCCATGCTAAGTGGGGCTGATGGGAGATGTTGTCAAAAATGTCTGGAGGGTGCCGCCTTGCCAGCATTCCATTCTTCATAGGCGTCAGCATTCTGAACTGTGATCCTCAGCCATTCTCCTTCTGAACTCTGCTCCTGGGACACCTCCAGAAATATGTGAGGCTAAATCAATGATTCACCTGATGTTATTTTTTTACTGTTGTCAAACTGTTACCCGCATCTCACAATGCCTGGCGTTTGCTTCCTGACAAACATGCCCTTTCTCTCTCACACGTACTCTGGGCCTGGTTTCCATTCTAAGTCATTTTTTCGTTCTGAGAGACCTTGAAATCCATTGCACGCCCTGTATGTTTCCTTGTTGTGGGTTCTTTGCTAATATGCAGCTAGAAACTGCTATTATGACAGCTTTGAGTGTAAAACTCCAGGACAGTTTTAACTAAGCAGAAGCTGGGACAGAGGCCATCACACTTTGGGCACATCGCAAGAAGACAAGACTGTCAGGGTAAGACATCTTGGTGGGAAAAGTTGAAGCCAGCAGGGAAAAGAGAAAACCAAGAGATGTCTGTGAAGATTCTCAGTCATCCAGATGATTTTATTTGGAAGCTGAGTCATGGCAACTGGACTTCTTTTCTTGAGATTGAAACGTTTCACTGCTCATCCAAAAGGTTTTGTCAGTGAAATGTTTCAATCTCTCAAGAAAAGAAGTCCAGTTGCCATGACTCAACTTCCAAAACACCAAGAGATGGATTGACTCAATAAAGGAAACCACAGACTTGGAATGGCAAGAACGGAACAGCACTATTGACAGTAGGAATTTTCTGAAAATTGCTCTTTCATAGAATCAAGAATGCAAAATGACAATAATAATTAACCGTGTGCAACAAGGGCGGCAGCAGCAGCAGCAGCAGCAACAACAACAACAGTAATAAAGGAGGATATTGTGATATCAGGGATCAGCAAACTGTGAACAGATGTCAAACTGCTTCCAGAAAGAAAGAAAGAAAGAAAGAAAGAAAGAAAGAAAGAAAGAAAGAAAGAAAGAAAGCATTCTGCTTACATTCTGCACTCTCTGGGCAGTTTACAATTTATTTATGCAGGCTACATATTGTCCACACAGACACATCACAGCAAGCTGGATACTCATTTTACCGACCTCAGAAGGATGGAAGACTGAGTGAACCTTGCCTGGAATTGAACCCCCAGGTCATAAGCACAGATTTAGCTGCAGTACAGCAATTTAACCACGGTGCCACAAGGCGCTTCATTCTTCAAGCAGAAAAGGAGCAATGGTGCTACAGTATTTGGTGGGGAGTTTAGGGCCTCAGACCAGGGCGCTGTTCAACATAGCAAGACGAGCTCCTCCTAAATGCAGCACAACTGGGAATTTGCACACCACGTTATGAAAAAAAATATTTGGGAATTTAGGCCAGAATCCTGTTGCCAATTTATGCATATCTAATGAATTTGTGCAACTTGCTGCAACAATTGCCAGTGACTCATATATTGTTGCCTGACTGCATAGCAGATTTCACACCTAACAATGCCATTAATGCTTTGTTAATTAGCAGCAATTCCCCACGGTGAATTATGCAATTTAATTGACACCTGTGTAAACTGCCAACAAGATTCTGACCATTACCTTTTCAATTTCAACCCCCCCCCCAAAAAAAGAATCCCCCAGGGAACTGTAGTCCAAAAAAAGTAAAATTTCCAACAAAGTTGTGTACAATTTGCAGAGCGTTAAGCAACTGAAAAAAAAATTCTCCAACCAAACATTGGTGGTTTTCTCTCATTTTGAGGCAAACTTGAGTTGGTATTCTAAATTCAGGATCTTAAAGTTTTGTCGTTCTAATTTTATTTAAACAACACAAAATCAAAGAAGAACTGAGTTGGGAGAGATGTGTAAGTGCATTGAGTCCAACTCTCTGCTCAGGAATCTAAAATCAAAGCAAAGCAGACATGCCATATACGATGGTACCCCGACTTACAAAATTAATCCGTTCCAAGTGTACGCTCATAAGTCGGTTAGCTTGTAAGTCGGGGAGCGGTTTCCATAGGAATGTATTGAAAGCCAATGAATCTGTTCCAGTCAAATGGATTTCAATCATGCATTCCTATGGGAAACCGCTTTAAACCACCCACAGCTCCCCACCACCATCACCGGGTGTGTTGGGAGGAGAAGCGACGGGTGGTTTAAAATGTCTTTAGCCACTGAGACAACCACTTGTCTCCATGGTTAAAGACATTTTAAACCACCCGCAGCTTCTCCCTCCCAATGTGCCCAGTGTGTGTGTGGGGGGGGGGGGGGAAAGTGGCGGGTGGTTTAAAATGTCTTTAAGCCACTGAGGCAACCGCTTGGCTTGGTGGCTCAAAGGCATTTTAAACAAGCTGCGCTTTTCCCCGCAACACGCCTAATGGAGGGGGATAGTGCATGTTGTTTAAAAATGGGGGGGAGACCCCCACACACTGGCAAACACAAAAAAAAAAAAAACCAGAGGAAAAATCAACCTAGCTTTCTAGCAGTAGAGAAGCGCAGGAAAATGGTGTGGGTAACTTAAAATCTAACAAACACAAAGCACCATGGGAGAAACTGTTTTCAAAAAAAAAATAAGTCAGGGAAACCCTATCTTTTGCTGGTAAACCAGTGGGATTTAAAAACCAATGGAATCGCGCGCATAAATTGGGATTTCCGTATGTCGCATGCGTCGTAAGTCATGGTACCACTGTATATTACTGTTCTTTAAGCCAGGTATGAAGTCCAACACAAGCCACAATGGCAATTCAAGCCCTGGCTCCCCATAAACTCATTTTTAAAAATTAGATTTTAATATATTTACTTTATTTTTCCGTTTGTTGCTTCGTTTCGTTTTGGTTTAGGAGCCACTATCACTGCCTTCAATGTACATGTTAGCAAGGCTTCCTGGTTGCCCCTGCCAACAGGGATGGGACCGTAACATTAGCTGGAGCTTTTCAACATTAAGACAAATAGGCAGCGTTTATTTTGAGCTGGAAAACCCACATTGCCAAATAGCATTAAACGCGACAACCCTTTGAGCTAGCTGGCAGGGATGGTGTTTACTGAGGGTTTACAGGTGGCTTATCTTCTTTCAAAAGGGTGAGAAACTTCCTCTCTGTATTCTTTGCTCTCATGGTACCTGGGGTTGACTTCAGAATCTAGGAAGACCTAAAATCACTGCATCACCGGATACACACACACACACACACACACACACACACACACACACACACACACTGGATTGGTTTTCTGTAGACTCTCCCTGCCCACCCGCTTTCCATCAGAGGACGTTCTGCAAACAAGGTCCTCTCCCTACTTGCATTTTTATTTGCAGATCGCCTGATGAGGGGATCTAGAGATCTTAAAAGTTTGTGCCACCAATGGATGTATGAGTGATTCATGACGGATCGGGAAAGAGATCTTGGTGTGTTGGTGGACAGCTCCATGAAGGTGTCTACCCAATGTGTGGCAGCGGTGAAGAAGGCCAATTCCACGCAAGGGATTATCAAAAAGGGGATTGAAAATAAAACAGCCAACATTATAAGGCCATTATACACAACAATAGTAAGGCCGCACCTGGAGTATTGCATACAATTCTGGTCACCGTATCTCAAGAAAGACATAGTGGAACTGGAAAAGGTGCAGAAGAGAGCGACTAAAATGATTACTGGGCTGGAACACCTCCCTTATGAGGAAAGGCTAAAACACTTGGGGCTCTTTAGTCTGGAAAAAAGACGCCTGAGGGGGGATATGATTGAAACATACAAAATTATGCCAGGACATGAGTCAAGTGGATAGAGGGACGCTCTTCTCCCTCTCACAAAATACAGAACTAGGGGACATCCACTCAAATTGAGGGTTGGGAGAGTAAGAACAGACAAAAGAAAATCCTTCTTTACCCAGCGTGTTGTTAGTCTGTGGGATTGCCTGCCACAGGATGTGGAGATGGCATCTGGTCTGGATGCCTTCAAAAGGGGATTGGACAGATTCCTGGGGGGAAAGTCGATCACAGAAAAATGTTCTGACCCATTCCAGATAGGTTTCCATGTGAACTGTATCTGCTACCTATGACTGTATCTAAATCTCCACCCAGTCATGGCTGTCCATAGGTACAAACCCTTCACATATCTTCAACAGTGGATTTTGATCACACAGAAACCGGTATGTTAGCTTAAAGGAGCTTAAAGGTGCCACAACATTTTATTGTTTGTTTGTTTTTCCTCCTTCTCTTCTTCCTGTTTCCTGTTTCCTCCTTTCTGAACCACAGACGCATAGAAAAATTAGTTGGAAGGGGCCTATAAAGGCCATTGAATCCAAACCCTTTTCTCAACGCAGGAATCCAAATCAAAACTCATCTGACAGAAGATTGTCCAATTTTATCTTGAACGCCTTCAGCGCTGGAGAGCTCCCCCCCCCAGGTCATTAGATCTGTTGTCCTACTGGTCTAACAGTTAAGAAGTTTTTCCTGATCTTCAGGATAACTCTGGCTTTCTGTAGCTCTTGGGCCATTTTGTTTCTTGCACTTTGACATGATTGAGGACGGATCCTTGGACTGCCACGGCTACCTCTTTGGGAACTGCCACAACAGTTGTCCCAAGCAGTAACTTTGTCCAGCCTCTGAGTCTGGTCACGGGTTAATCCAGCCTAGTAGCAGCTATTCTGGATCTAATATAACAAGGGTGTATTCCAGCCTCCAGCAATGGAAGGCATGCTCAAGCAGCTGCCAATCAACAAGAAACACCATCATCCCCTGCCTTGAAGCCAAAAGAACCTTACTGGGAGTGATGGGGTTTGTCAGTCAAAATACGAGTAACCCACAAGGATTGGGTAAACTTAAGTTCGCTGGTAGACCCTTGGCTCAACCAACCCAAGCAAACAGACCAGTGGTAGAATATTTTAGCCCACTTCCCTAGACATTGAGTGGGAAACCTGTGACCCTCCAAAGCTTGCCTGACTGACACCACCTCCCATGACCAGTGGTCAAGGATGATGGGATCTGTAGTTTAACATCATCTAAAACAGTGTTGGTGAACCTATGGCACAGGTGTCAAAGGTGGCACCCGGAGCCCTTTCTGTTGGGCACCCAACATGGCCCCTTCACAGTCACCTGGATTCAGGTTAAGTTGCCGTATTGGCAGTTTACGGGGAAATGAGTGGGCTTTGACTTGCAGTTCGGCCGCTCAGTCTCTAAAAGGTTCGCCATCACTGCTCTAGAAGACGGATGAGTCTGCCACTCATCACATCCTAGAAATGAGTGAAATATAATAGTAATCGTCTGCCATCAAGTCAATTCTGCCTTATGGCACCCCTTTTTCTGGGTTTTCCAGGTACAGAATATTCAAAAGTGATTTACCCTTCCCTTCCTATCCTAAAGTGGATAGAGGGACGCTCTTCTCCCTCTCACAAAATACCAGAACTAGGGGACATCCACTCAAACTGAGGCCTGGGAGAGTGAGAACAGACAAAATAAAATAAAAAATTAACCAGCGTATTGTTAGTCTGTGGAACTCCCTGCCACAGGATGTGGTGATGGCATCTGGCCTGGATGCCTTCCAAAGGGGATTGGACAGATTCCTGGAGGAAAAGGTTACAAACCTTGAGGGAGATGTGTAATCTCCAGGCTTAAAACCGGGGTACTTCAAGGACCAGATGCAGGGGAGTGGGATCAGGAATCAGGTATCTAGTTTCGTGCGCTCCAGGACACATTTGGTGGGGCCACTGTGAGATAAAGGAAACTGTACTAGACGGGCTTTTGGCCTGATGGAGCATGGCTCTTCTTATGTTCTTATGTTCTTCTGGGGGTGACCTGGAAATGTGCAGTTTGCCCAAGGCCACACAGGCTGGCTGTACTTGACGAAGGCACAGAGGGGAATCCAACTCCTAACCTCTGGCTCCCCAGCCATATCTCTAAACCACTGGGCAATCCAGCCACTTCTTAGACTATAAGTGTTACACTGTACATATAAGTGATATAAATGTGTACACCTCTGCCAGGGAATGGGGCTGATTACATCTTTTGTCAATACCGCCCCCCAAAATACATATCCCTTGCACCTGGGCACAAGAACAGCACCCTGCCCCATTCATCCTAGCACCAAGGACCTGGGTGTTTTTTTTTTTTTGTACTATGTTTTAAATACTGTAATGGCAAAAGTCTGTTTGCTGCGAAAGAGCTTTGAAACAGTAAGAGCTAGAAACATGAAATTTTCCACCGACACTACCGATCTTCCAGCTCAAGCAACTGGATATGTCTTTTGCATCTTAAAAACTATGTGTGTGTTGTTATAGTCATGACCAACTCTTCGTGACCCCATGTCCATGGAGTTTTCTTGGCAGGAATACCGGAGTGGCTTGCCAGTTCCTACTCCAATCTTAAAAATTACTCTCCCCTAATTCTCCACTCACAGATAATGTGCTGATAATTTGCTTTTAGCAATGCTGGATCATAGCCTGTTGGATAAACTGCCATTACAAGATCCTGAAGTGTATTTGTCTATAAACAACCAGCAACACATACGTGTGCACAGTTACCTAACAATTGCCCAGTTTACGCCGCTTGGCATTATCTTGAAATCGGTTCACTTATAATTAACTTTAACTTAATGCTTGATCACAGCCGTTTGGTTTGCCTCCTGTTTAACGTGTTATATAAAACTGCAACTATGAGGCACTTTTCTTCCGGATATAAAGAAAATACTCTTGTTCACTGGGGTTCTATCAACTCTCTCTCTCTCTCTCTCTCTCTCTCTCTAATATCACAAACATAAGTATTATATTCGACACGGCAAAACAGTGGCTTGTGCAGTGACACTTCAAAGTCTTACAACAAATATAGGCCGGAAATACATGTATGGTGTCATCCTTATTGCAATAACTGAATGAATAGAATTGTGAAAGAGTGGCTGGCTAGCTGAGTGTTTTAGGTCTCTGGCTGCGGAGGCTAAGAGTTCGATTCCCCACTGGGCCTCCTGTGAGAATAGCCAGCCTAGGTGGCCTTGGGCAAGCTGCACAGTCCTAGAGCGACCCCAAGAAGAAGGGAATGGGGAACCACTTCTGTGTCTTCTCTCCCTGGGAAACCATGGAAAGGGTCGCCCTAAGTCAGAATTGGTTTGAGGGCACCCAATGGTGAAAGAGTTAACTATCGATTGTTAAAGAAGCAGTTCTGTTTCAGCATGACTGGAGGGGCATACTAGGTGCTGAGTCGGTGGACAGACTATTGGGGTGTAGGGTGAGGAAAGATCGGGAGGGAATGAAGAATACCCCAGTGGAAATGGGGTGTGTGGGTGAGTGGGATCTAAGGGGCTTCAAATGAATCAACCTGTAGGCCAGTGATGGCGTAGAGTCAGAGTGCCCAAACTGCGATTCAAAACCCACTAATTTTTGTTGCAAAGTGTCAATACAGCGATTTAACCTGAACACAGGTGGCTGTGAAGGGGCGATGTCAGGTGCCCACAGAAAGGGCTCCGAGTGCCACCTTTGGCAGCCATGTCATAGGTTTGCCAACACTGCACTAGGCGTTATGACTGTTGTTAAAAAAATCCAGTTTTACCACAGAATCTCTTCCCGTCTTGAATTGCCACAGCCAAACACAACATGCCCAAGCCGTTTCACGAATTTTGGGTTGAAATCTCAGATCAACCCCTTCTAAAACTGTCCCCCCACAGAAAGGCAGCCAGTTATCTTTCAGCCCCTGGTCTTCCTACCCCTAAATGCTCAACCTCCCCACTCCATCATCAGGAGTGTGGAGGTGACTACAACTCCCATCACCTCCACTTTGCAGGGCAGCTGGATCCTGTAGTCCAACACCCTGTTAAGGCACACCGTTGGGAGAAAACTGGAAAGAAGGGTGGAAGAAACTTCTAAATTATTTATACATATATACAATATACACTACATCCTTCTTCCTGGTTTGCCGATATAGCTTATTGGAGTTTTAAGGCTACACAAGCCCAGGGGGAGGGGGAGGAAGCTTGGTCCAGATCGTTTGACCGCCAGACTCTTCAGAGAGACCCCAGCCTCAAATGCCTCCCAACCCTCCTAGATGGGGGGGGGGTGTTGCACAGAAAAATCAACAGAGCGAGCCTGTGTGTGTGTGTGTGTGTGTGTGAGAGAGAGAGAGAGTAGAAGTCGCCATCTCAGGAGCATCTCTCTCTTCCCCCCACCCCACCCCACCCCACCCCACCCCACCCCATCCCACTTTGGAAAGCTTGGGCGATCTCCTTCCCAGATCCCGGGATCCTTCTCCCCCCACCTGTCGCCGCAGCCTCCCCCCCCCCCCACACACCTCCCCCAAAAACATTTTGGCCAAACTCGAGCACGCGAGAGAGCAGGAGAAAAAAAAGGGGCGGCGGGGTCGGAGGGCGACGGACTCACCGTAAGGGGAGGCGGCGGAGGCGGTGGCGGCGGCATCGTCGCTCTCTTTTTTCCTCTTGGCCCCCATGGCCACGCCAAGGTCCAAGGAGAAAGGGAGAGATGGGGGGCCGGAAGGGGGCGAGGGGAGGGGGAGGGGGAGGGGGAAGGGGAAGGGGAGAGGGAGGGAGGGAGGGAGAAGGGGGTGCGATCAACGAGGAGGAGAGGGGTCGGATCCCCCCCCCTTGGCGATCACTCGATCCCCCCCAAGGGCGGGCGCGCGTCGAAGGCGCCGGGGAGAATGGGCGGAGGAGGCGAGCTTCCAGATTCTAGGCTCGAACCTGTTGCCTGGCAGTCGCCTCTGCCTGCCAGCCTGCCTGCCTTCATCAGCCGCGCCCCCCCACCCCCAGGGCAGCGCTACATACCTGCCGGCGGCGCTCACCTGCCCGCCCACGCCCCGCCCCCTCGGCCCACGCCCCGCCCCCCACTCCCTCCGGCCACCGGACCGCACTTTTGGAGAGGTCGAGTCCCAGGCACGGCGGAACCACCCCACCCCACCCCGACCCCAGCCCAGCCTCTGGCCGCCCTTTGCAACTAGCCCTGTTGGGCGTGGAGATGACGGCCGTGGAAGGGGAAGGCGGCTAACAGGTTACAGGGATCGTCGTAAAAACCTCCTTGCAGGAGCAGCAGCAACTCCAGGCCTGGGGCTGGGGGCTGGGGGGGGGTGCTGATCCGTTTCCGGGCCCCTCTTGAGCCTCTATCATGATGCCAGATCATCAGGAGAGGCCTGACTGTGGGGTCCATCACCTTCACTGGCGCCTCTGATGGGGAGACCAAGAGGAAGCCTTCTCTTTTTTGGCTCTGGGGACTCTGGAACTCCCTCCCACTGGAGCCTCTCTGCAAGCGAGCCAAGACCTTCTTCCTGACATCATTAAGCTTCCCCTGAGGGACCAGCTGCCTGAGTGGGGTTTTTAGATTGGGATAATTGTGCTCTCTAAATAGACCCCCCTCCCTCAATAGGTTTGCAACATCTTTCCCTGGGTCCCACCACCCATATAGGTGCTCTTGATGGGTTACAGGGGAGAGGGCCTCCTCTGTTGCTACTCCCAGACTGTGGAACTCCCTCCCACAGGAGGCCAGCCTGGCCCCCATCTTTGCTGTCCTTCTGCAAGTGGGCCAAGACCCTTCTCTTCAGGCAAGCCTGCCATCAAGAACTAGATGTTTGGGCAATGGATTGTGCAGCAGTACTGCTTTAACTAGATTTTTCAGTACCTGTGCTTACCCTCTTTGGTGTCTTCCATTTGTCTGTGTGGCATTTCTTTTTCTTTCCTTACATCTGTTTACTTGATCTTCTTAAGATTGCCCTTTAATGCTTTAAGGGATGCCTCTTGGCCCTCGTTGTTCACAGCTTTAACAGGGGCCTTGTTGTTTGTATCCACGTGGTCTTCAACTGTGAATATTGTCTTGCAATGTCACTTCCTGAGCTGAAATGCATTGCCCACCAATCGCTTGCAAGGAGTCTGAGGCTTCCAGCCCACAAAAAAGTAGAAGAGAGTCATGGATTTTGAACGTTAGCTGTCTTCCCTGCAGGCTAAGCATGCCTCTGCCTGGTTCTTCTGGGATTTTATCTTTCAAAGGGTATCTCCTACATCCATGCCTCCTAGCTGGAAATGTCCACAATATTCAGCTGGAGGCAGCCCATCACGCTGCTTAAGTCTAATAAAGGTTTTACATTCGACTACATGGCTTCCTTTGGATTTTTTTTAAAGAAGCCAAGTGTGTGTGTGTGTTGTATTGTTAAAGTCATGACCGACTCTTTGCAACTCCATGTCCATGGAGTTTCCTTGGCAGGAATACTGGAGTGGCTTGCCAGTTCCTACTCCAGGTGGCTACAGCACCTGGTATTCCTTGGTGGATACCCATCCAAGTACTAGCCAGGGCCGACCCTGCTTAGCTTCCAAAATCAGGCAAGATCAGATGTGCTTAAGGCCTCTAGGCTCGCTAAATGAAGCCACAAGTGCATTTAAATAAAGGACAACCCATGCATCAGAAGACTAGCATTACTAGGACTCTATGGATCAAGATCCATAGGTGTCTTATCCACACCCCTTGGAAATCTTGGGTTAATTAAGGTAACCCAGGGAGCGCAGATCACACCAAATAGCACTCTCTGGACCAGCATGCTGTCCATGCGCACCATGACCAATCCGATGTCTTAACAGCAGGGGGTTGGACTGGATGACCCTTGAGGTCTCTTCCAACTCTATGATTCTATCATCCTATGATTTTAGTACGTATGCACGTACAGTAGACCCTTGTATAACGAACAGTGTGTATAACATAAAATCTGTACAACATAAAAAATTCCGGAGATAGGGGAAATTTGCTTAACATAATCGCCTATAGGGAGAATCCGTACAACATAAAAATGGGATTACTCAGTTTTCAATGCATTCCTATGGGAATTTGTATAAAGGAACATTTGCTTAACATAATTTCATTTGGAATGAATTAATTCCTTTATACAAGGTACCACTGTACTGTATATGCATTTCCCCCCTGCTTTTCTCCTTAAGAAGGATCCAAGATAGTTCAGATTGTGAAAAGCCAGCATTAAAAGCTAAAAACAGTAAGCATACAAAGACTAAAACAGATCAAAGAGAGTAAAGAAACGCAACACCAAAAACACGTTCAAAGCAGTAAGGCAACGCAATCCACATAAAAACTCCTCAGGGAAGCCACTCACCCAGGGAAAGCTTGCCGGAAGGAAGAGAAAGATCTCCCCCAACTTGTGGAAGGACAACCAAGATGGAACCAGTCTGGCCTCCAGTGGGAGGGAGTTCCACAGTCTAGGAACACCAAGTGCTTGCCTGCGACCCCACCAGACGCACTTGTGACGGGTGGCAGAACTGTCTCCCGATGGCCTTAGTAGTCAAGCAGGCTCATAAAGAGAGACGGTTGTTGAGCCATCTTGGGCCCAAGCTGTTTAGGACTTGATCAGTTAGGGCCAACGCTTTGAATTATGCCATTTAAGTGGCCCTGCAGCCACAGAAGCTGCGATAAGACAAGGGGGATGGGTGATCTCCGTGACTCGCCTCAGTCCTGGCAAGTGTGTTCGAGACCCACTGAATTGTCCTGACGCCTCCCACGGATGTCCCCATGTAGAGCGCTTTGCAGTAATCCAGCTGGGATGGAACTGAGGCTTGTCCCACAATATTTTGAGACCCTGTTTTTCCACAACTTTTGCAGAGTCTTCACTGAACTATAGATTTCAACAGATGCTCTCCACTTATCCCGAAGAGAGATACAAAAGAATTCCAGTTATGGAATGTAAATGTGTGTATGGCTGTTAGTTGTTGTGAGTTTTTCAGCCTGTGTGGCCGTGTTCTGGAAGTTTTTCTTCCTGACGTTTCGCCAGACTCTGTGGCTGGCAATCTTCAGAGGTCAAGGAGCTCAGGGAACTAGGAGTTCTCTCTGTGCTCTAGCGTATATAGAGTGAGTGAGACTGTGTGGTTTTAAAGTTGTGGGAAAGGGGATACAATCAGCCATTCATTACTTATACAGTACTGTAGCACTTTTTGCATTGGCAGCTAAGGGTATTTGTACACGACCCCTAAACTCCGCCACAAATGGCTGCGAGCTCTGGAGCTTACAAGTGTTTCCCCACCAGCTCTGGAGTTTGCAGGAAATTAAGTGCGACCACGCCCACCTAAGCGCGTCCCAGCACACTTTTCATGTACCTGCTCTTGGAGGGTGAAAATCCCCAGATCCGGATGTAATCTGGTGAGTGCTAGGCTCTCCTCACTTCTGTTTTTTTTTTTTTTGTCTCCCGCCCCTTTAAGAGAAGGAATCAGGACGACAACAGGGCTCCGGGCGGCTTCGGAGGTGAGCCTGCATTTTTTCCTCTCTTTTTTCCTCCCTCCCCTCGCGCAGACAGGAGCAAGGAAGTGCGGAGGGGGTGGGAACACAGGAAGAGCAACGAACCCCCAAGATCTCTGGTCCGAATTTAAGGGACCAGCGGATCTTAGGGGTCGTGTGAAAAGGCCCTAAGAAGCAGAGGCATGGCTTTCTCGAGGACTTAAATGTAGAGATGGGCACAAAACAAATTTGTTTTGTTATTCATTATTCGTTTCATTAGCTAATGAAATGAGTAACGATCCAACCCATCAAAGGAAAATGAAATGAAACGGAAATTTCCATTTCGTCTCATTTCGGTTTTTTGTCTTCCTACCCCTGTTTCCTACATTGTCGCAGCCAGTCTCCTTGCCTGGAACTCCAGCAGCGGGACAGGAGGGGGGGGGAAAGCCCTGCATCAGGAACTTTTAAAATAAATAAAATAAAATAAAATAAAATAAAAAACATCCCTCCGGCCCGCCAGTCTGTCCCATGGGCAAACCACTTCAGCCCATAAGGCAGCAGGCCAGGAGAAAATAAAATAAAAATAAAAATAAAACCGGGGTGCGTGGCAGCTAGTGCCTCTCAGCTGTGGGATGGGGGGGAGAGCCCCTGGCATCAGGGAATTTTAAAAATAAAAATAAAATAAAATAAAAAATCGCCAACCCAGCCCCCGGGGGCCACGTGGTCAGCATGGTAAAAATAACAAATAAAAAATAACAAAATTAAAAAGCCCCAACCCAGCCCCTGGGGTGGCATGGTTGGCACTGTAAAAAAAAAAAAAAAGTACTGGGCCTCCAGAGGTGGTGGCGGGGCAGTCTGCTGCCACCCGGTGCTGCCGCAGCTTTGCTCTAATAGCAGGGGTGAGGCCTCCCTCTGCCTGGCGAGACTTCCTGCCATCTGGCACGGCCTCTGCCAGGGCCTTCCAGGCTGCCGGGATTGCCACCCCACCCCACCCCCCACTGGGATCGCCGCCGCCGCCATTCAGGTAAGCTGAACCAGTTCGGCTCGGTTTTGGTTCATACAAATTTTCGTTTTAAAAATTCGTATGAACCAAATTGAACCAAACCGAGGGTGGGCCCAAAACAGAACAAACCGAATTGAACCATTGGTTTTCTGTTTCGTGTCCACCTCTACTTAACTGCCATCCAACATAAAGGTCCTTAGTTCAGTGGGAGCTGTTGCTAAAACTTTTAAAACATGCATTGTGCATTCAAACACATGTTTTTAAAGTCAGCCATCTCTTTGGCACTAGGCACTGTGTATCTGTAAAGGCCTATGGTCATAAACAATAAAGTTTTGACTGACTGAAAAAAAAAATCTGAGGCCGGTCTCACCATGGCAAGACCGAAACTCTCCAAGAACAGGTGTAAGCTCCATAATAAATAAATAAATAAATAAATAAATAAATAAATAAATAAATAAAT
>JAHTLZ010000207.1:1068310-1086858 GCA_023846285.1 Phrynocephalus versicolor | reverse complement strand
AGAGAGAGAGAGAGAGAGAGAGAGAGAGAGAGAGAGAGAGAGAGAGAAACACACCAGCTTATCTCAATCACCATGCCAGATAAAATAAGATTAATGGGCTCGCATTGCCTTGTAGTCATTAAAGTCGTTAAAGCCTTGCCAGGAAAAAAGACACACACGAGGATTCTCACTCATACCCTTCATAATTATGCCGAAGGAGCCCAGAAAGGAGACGTGTGCCAGCGGTGGCTTCCCCTGCTGCTACAAAGTGACAACCTCCAGGGAGGGCTTCCTTCTGTGCAAGGGTAGAAGGTTCAGCAGCAGGCTCTCTCTGGGCAGCCTCAAGCACTCCAGAAAAATATTCCCCCATGCCAGAGAGGACGATCATGCTGGGGAGCGCCGAAGGCAGAAGGGAAAGAGGAAGACTTCATGCCAGATGGATTGATCCTCAAAAAAAAAAACAAAAAAAAAAAACAAGCAACCTGTGGCCTTGAGTTTGGAAGAGTTGAGCCGTGATAGCACGAGGGGAACCTCTCATCAAAACGCGAGCCCCTGCCCTTTCCCCAGCCAGGGCTGGAAGCCCTACCAGAAACCTTCCTTTTTAAAAGAGAACATTGAGAGTAGCATCTGTGAATATGGGCTCCACAGTGTTCCCCAAAGGACACTTGTCTTTACCAGGGATTAGTGCCGGAAATGCATGCAGCCACACTTTTTCAAGGAGAAAGGTGGGGTAAAAAGTATTATAAATAAATAAATAAATAAATAAATAAATAAATAAATAAATAAATAAATAAATAAATAAATAAAAAGACCATATGGAAGCACAGACCACCCATAAGCAGATGCTGACTCCAGTTTCTTGGCGGCAGGCGAAGCTGCACCGGGTTTTGCCTGAACTTTCGCTATTCAAGGTTCCGAATCGTGGCCTGCCCTTGTCAAGTTCATATCCAAACCCGGAGCAGATTCACTAACCCCCAACCCCGAGAAACTGGAGTCAGCAACCTCCAATAATGCAATGTTTTTCCCGATTCCTTGTAACTCTCAGCACTAAACCTAGAGATGGGGAGCTCTTTGTGAAATGAGTACCTCAGAATCAAGTCAGGTCTTTTGATTAGGGACAAAAAGAACAGGAATTCCAAAAGCCGACTAAGGGGAGACAGTGGCCCCGCATTGCAATTTCATTACTGTGCTTAGTGGTGTATCTATAATCCTGTATCAAATTGACCAAAAGAGTTTGCTGCGGCCCTGCCACAGGTTAAGGAAAGCGGATCTTTTGCAACTGATAGCTTGCAAAACATAAGTTCCTGCAAAATTTATTATGCAGGGGAAAGAAAAGAAAAAGAAAACAGAAAGAAAAGCAAAGAAAAAAGCTTCCCTGTTGAAACAACCTAAAACTGCCAGCCACTTAGTGCCTGCAAGGAGCCCTTGAATAACGAACATTTCATTTTAAAAGCATTGCTTGGCCATGTTCTAATACCACAGGGAAAACTCCTGCTCAGAACAGAGACTAACTGAGTTGGACAACCCAGATTAATACTGTTCTTCTGCCTGTTTTTCCATGAAACACATGGTGTGTGTGTGGGTGTGGGTGTGGGTGAAATTAAATTTTTAATTTTTAATCATTTCTTGTTTTATCATAAATGTAATTTCCCATAGATCTGAGTGTCTTAGAGCCAATGCAGGACTTGAATGAAATTTCAGCAGGACGTGGGGCAATAGCCTTCTTTGGCAACAAAAGCCTTGTGCTTTTGCATCAAGGGCCAAAAAGAGGAACTAGAGACCCTGACACCAATCCCAGGGAAAATTCTGGAACAGATTAGAAAGCGGGTCACTGTGTGAGCACCTAGATTGAAAATAATCCAGCAGTAACTAGAAACCAACATGGATTTGCCCAGAAAAAAAAATCCTACCGGACTAACCTGATATCGTATTTTGATCTGGTAAAGAGAGGGAATGCTGTAGACCAGGCTTGTCCAAACTTCGGCCCTCCAGATGTTTTGGACCACAATTCCCACAGTATTTTGCCATTGGAAATACAGGCTTGGAGTTCTGGGAGTTGTGGTCCAAAACATCTGGAGGGCCGAAGTTTGGACATGCCTGCTGTAGACATAGTATATCTTAATATCAGCCAAGATTTTTTTTTATAAAGGGTTCCATGTTTATTTTGGTTAGCAAACTAACTTGGTGTGGGATGGCTAGAACAACTGGTAAGTGGATACACAGCTGGCTACAGGATCATACTCAGAGGATGATGATGAATGGCTCTTTCTCAGACTGGGGAGGAGGTAATAATTGGGGTATTTGAGGGCTCAGTTCTGGGCCCAGTGCTCTTCAACATTTTTATTTATGTTTTGGATCAGGAGGTGCAGGAAAGTGTGATGGGGCGATATATAAGCAGTATGCTTTGCATTTTTTAAAATATCAGACTTGTGGATGGCACAAAATTGGGTGGATTAGCCAATACCGTGGAAGACAGAAAGAAAATTCAAAAGGATCTTGAGAGGCTGGAGCGCTGGGGTGGAACCAACAGAATAATATTTAACAGGGGCAAGAGCAAAGTACTGCACCTAGGAAGAAGAAATCAAATCACAGTTACAAGAATGGGAACCCCTGGCCCACCAATACTACAAGCAAGGATGATTTTGGGATAATAATAGCTCAGGGGTCCTCAAACTTTTTAAACAGGGGGCCAGTTCACTGTCCCTGTGGGGGCCGGACTATAGTTTGGGGGGAAATGAACAATTTCTCCCCTCCCCCATCCGTCTGGCCAGGCTAGGCCAGGCCAGGCCAAGGGAAAGGTACACTGCCCCTGCAGGGGGAGGCTCTCCCAAGTCTGGGCCATGAGAGGTCATTCCCCCAAAGGGGGCTGGAAGGCCTGCTCCTCACCAGGTCTCCTCCTCCTCCTCTTTGGGTGGCTCCCAGTCTGGGGGTGTCAGTGTCGGTGGGAGCATCTCTTCACGGGGGCCCCCATTGCAGCCGCTCCCGCCTAGCTGTTGGTGTTTATCTGAAGGCCTCTCCTTTTCTTTTTTAAAATGGTCCTGTGTTTGCTATGAGGAAGCGACTAGCAGTGTGCCGTTACAAATGTAGCGATGAGCAAGTTGGAAGAAATGTTGCATCCTTCTGCATTTTCTTCACCGGACAGGGGCCTCCCCGAGTCATCTCATGTCTGGGCACCATCCAATTGAGCAATTCCAAAGGTGCAAAGAAGCCTCGTGGCGCAGTGGTCACATGCCTGTACTACAGGTGAAACTAGGCTCACGACCTGGAGTTCAATCCCAGGTAGCAGGTTCAAGGTTCACTCAGCCTTCCATCCTTCCGAGGTCGGTAAAATGAGTACAGTACCCAGCTTGCTGGGGGGGGGGGGAATGTGTAGCCTGCATACTGTATTTTAAAAAAACAACAACCTGTAAACCGCCCAGAGACTACTTGAAGTGGCATGGGGCTGTATATAAGCAGACCATTAAAATAAATAAATATAAAAAAAAACACTTGCTATTCAAGATTTCACTGGCCCCAAGTGGCTAATGGCTTATGTTGTTTCCATAGGCTGTCAACACCCTTCTTTAGAACTTTCCAAGGACATTTCCAGCTGTGAATCCAAGGGAAGCTATTTGTTGTTGCTCTTCCTTTTCTAAGGGGCTACAGCAAACCTCCACTTCTTGCAGCTGTTTGAGGGCCAAGTGACAAATAATAAGCACACCAAACCTCCCCAATATGCCTTACTATGAAAAAAAAATATCAAATCAACCTACCTGCATGTTACGCTAAATGCGTCCTCTGTCAAGTTCGGCCAAGAACGTTGTAACTTTTCCCACAGCATGCACGTTTGAGCAACATAAAGAAGGGCGGTGGGGTTGCCCTCATGCCCTTCTACATCATGGGCCGTACTCAAAGCAGTCGGCAGAAGGTGCAGCCAAAACATCTGGAGGACCAGCTGTTCTCTCTCCATGTGGATGGCATCCAGGAGACCTCTGGGTGTGACATATTAGACCAGTGGTGTCCAAACTTCAGCCCTCCAGATGTTTTGGGCCACAACTCCCAGTCCTTTCTGCACAGTTGCATGATTATGTATCTGCTCTTTCCATCTTAACTTTTCCCCAGTAAGGTGTTCACCTCCTTCCTGCTTAATCATTGTACTGCCGCTCACATAGTCATAAGAACATAAGAAGAGCCATGCTGGATCAGGCCAAAGGCCCATCTAGTCCAGCTTCCTGTATCTCACAGTGGCCCCACCAGATGCGTCAGGGAGCGCATGAGACTCGATATCTGTCTCCTGATACCACTCCCCTGCATCTGGCCTTTGAAGTACCCTGGTTTAAAGCCTAGAGATTACACATCTCCATCATGGTTTGTAACGTGTGATGGACTTTTCCTCCAGGAATCTGTCCAATCCCCTTTGGAAGGCTTCCAGGCCAGATGCCATCACCACATCCTGTGGCAGGGAGTTCCACAGACTAACAACACGCTGAGTAAAAAAAAAGTCTGTTCTCACTCTCCCAACCCTTAATTTGAGTGGATGTCCCCTACTTCTGGTATTTTGTGAGAGGGAGAAGAGCATCCCTCTATCCGCTTTACCCATGCCCTGCATAATTTTGTACATCTCAATCATATCCCCCCGTCAGGCATCTTTTTTTCAGACTCAAGAGCTCCAAATGTTTTAGCCTTTCCTCATAAGACAGGTCCCACAGCCCAGTAATCATTTCAGTCGCTCTCATCTGCACCTTTTCCAGTCCCACAATGTCTTTTTTAAGAATCGGTGACCAGAATTGTACACAATCCTCCAGGTGCGGCCTTACTGTCGTTTTGTACAATGGCCTTATAATGTTGGCTGTTTTATTTCCAATCCCCTTTTTGATAATCCCTAGCGTGGAATTGGCCTTCTTCACCGCTGCCACACATTGGGGAGACACCTTCATGGAGCCGTCCACCAGCACACCAAGATCTCTTTCCTTTTGAGGCACCCACCCACCTGATACTCAAAACAAGTTGCATCAACTTTTAGGATGTATATACAAGCACTTCACTTTGAAAAAACACTGTACATGCAGCCGGGGAGAGGAGAGTAAAGACACAGTCCACCACAGCTTCTATCAAAATCCCCGTATCGCCAACATTTATTGGTTTTCTTTATGGCCCCGGAAAATTAGAATTAAAAAAAAAATGTGTAAACCCATCGAAAAGAGAAATTGAGAGAAACAAAAGAAAACATTAGATAAGGCTTGCCCCTCAACACTGAAATATGATTTCCACTGCTGTTCCAGGAGTTAACAGGGGAGCAGATCAGCTCCGAGAAGAGACCAGGGACCCCCAAAATGGAGGCCGGGGTGTCCTTACTAGAAACTGAATATCAGCTTGGACCTGAACAAGGTAGAAGGGGAGGTGGGTGTGCTTGCGGATGCCAAAGACATCAATGTTTTCTCAGCCGTGAAGGTGAATCCGCTGCAGAAAGGATTCCGCGAGGCAAACGGACAGAGGGACACCAACATGGAGGTGCCAGCAAGTGATGGGGTACAAAATGGTGACAAAGCCTTCCGTATGAACGGGAACGCTACGCCGTGCTTGGTGCTCGTCTCTAGCGGCTGATTGGTCGGCTTGGTCACCCTCGAAAGTTAGATCCGTAGGTACTCCGGAGCCAATGTCGCCCGCTGCCTCTTGCGCACATTCTCAAGACAGGCGGCAAAACCCCAGAGGTTTTTTTTTTCCTTTCCCTGGGGCTGCAAGTGAAGGCATGGGCGGGCGACTTCCTCAGGCACAGGTGACGAAATTCGGGAGGGACTCGCTTTGCTTTTCCAGGGGGTGACGGGCGGCATCCACCATCTCGTACAAACGACAGCAGATCCCCTGGAATCAAGGGAAGCTGCGTGACCTGTGTGTGCCCTGATGTGTCCTCTTCGTGACATGTCCTCTCGATGGGCCGAATCCTGGATTTCGGCCTCAAGGGACAGCTTTCCAAGCAAAAGGAGTTTTGACAGGACGAGAAGGCGGCGGGGGTGGGGGTGCCACAAAAACAGGCCGAAGGCAAGTCCCTGTCCATGTTCCAGTAGGCTAATACGAACGGCTAGCCCCGGTTCCTATTGCCTGTGACCTACCACGTCTAAAGGGGCTTGTGGGAACTTGATACAGCTCATGTTTTTTGCTGGCAGCCTGTGAGTGCACCAAAAAAACGGGCCCAAATTAATTCGGCTCATGGTGTAACAAACGGTGCCCTGCGCATTCCCTCCCTCAACCTGCTGGCTGGTTGCGCCGCTCACCTCCGGCCGCACGCTGCCCGGGTCCTCTTCTCCAGCAGCACCCCCTAACCAGGAAGAAGGGGTTGTTGGGCTGCCTATTCCTCCGGCTGCCAAGCACACCATGGGGGAGCAGGGCGCATCCCAGACCCATCTCCTTGTCTGAGTGAAGAGCTGGCGGAGAAAGTGGGGAAGGGCCACCAGAACTGGAGGAGGAGGAGGAGGACCTGGGCAATACGTGGCGGTGGTTGAGTGGGGCAGCCAGCCAGGGACGTGGGGAGAGGGAATGCGTGCCAGCCATGGTGCTATGCAGCTGCATTCGTACGAAATGGGACAAATTAAATCCTGCAACAGGCCTTTCTCTCTCTCTCATTCAAAGGGTTTCCTTTTCAAAACCTGTAAAAGTTAGTCTCTGAGCTGTCATTTTGAGGAACCACCTCTCCCGCAGCTCAGTTTCTTCTCCAGAAGTCTCTCGCTCCCCCTTTTTAAATCGCCTCCAATACGGAACGCTTCCACCCACCCCCCATTCAACTCTTTCCCATCCAGCAAGAGGGAGTTTCTCGTTCGGACGAACTCAACACAGGCTCTGTGCCGTTCCCGCAAGCCTCGTCCCCAAAGGAGCGGCCGACAGTCGGTGGAAGACAACCGGTGAAAAGTGAAGGAGGGTTCCCGAGTTTCAGGATCGGCCACGAAACCCAGCTTTTAGGCCTGAGGGGTGGGAAGGCTACTGCTGTCGGGCAGGCCCTCCTGGTGGGCCTCCAGCCGGGCAAGGCGGCTCTGCTCCAGGGCGATGGCCTCGGCCGAATGCTTACACTTCTCCGAGCCACACTGGCAGGTGAAGTACTTGCTCTTGATGTCCCAGAAGCGGTCGCCGTAGTCAAACCTGCAGGGTCAAGGCAGCGGCGAAAGGAAAGGAAACCGTAAAGGGTGTGTATGTGTGTCATTAAAAAAACGGCTTAAGACCTAGATACCTGAAGGACCGCCTCCTTCCATATGAACCTACCTGGCAATTAAGATCTAGTCAGGGAGCCCTCCTGAAAGATCCATCCCTTAAGGAGGTGAAGGGGATGCTTGCAGGAATAGGGCTTTTTCAGCAACTGCCCCCAGACTATGGAATGCCCTCCCAAATGAGACTCGCCTGGCGCCGACGTTGATAACATTTCGGCGCCAGGTAAAAACCTTCCTATTCCAAAAGTTTTTTAACTAATGATTGTGGGTCCTGATGGCAATTTTAGTGGCGTGTTTTTAATGTATTGTATTTATTGCATTTACATGTTTTATTGTTCTAATTTTATTGTATCTTGGTGTTTTAATTGTTCATTCTGATTGTGAGCCGCCCAGAGACCTTTGGGTAGTGGGTGGCATAGAAGCTATATAAATAAATAAAATAAATAAATAAATTGTGACTAGGTGTGAAACGCAACAAAACACCCCCTGTCTCTTAGGGTCTTGCATGAATGTTTTACCTTGCAGCCTCTGCATTCAAACTCTATTTGTCTGAAGAAGTAGACTGTGTTCCCCAAAGCTCCCATTCAAATACTGGTCTTTAAAGGGCCACAACTTTTTCCCCTTTTGTATTTCTTGTTGAAAGGCTTCTTGAGAACAATGAACCTAGAAGTCCAAAAAAACTTCCTTCCACCCGGAGTATCCCTCTGGGACATCCTGGATCACAAATCCAGGAAGTATCACCCTTCTTCAGAGTCGGAGGTCTTAGCCGTGGAAGCCATGTTTTCCCTACCAAAGGGCACTTTTCCTATACAGGAGAAACCCCCCCCCCCTTATCTCCAGGATCAATATCCACTGATTCACAGCTGCCTGAAAATAATAAATTTAAAAAACACACACCTAGAAATGCACATGCGTCCAAACCATTCCTCTTACCCCCATCTTCCTCATCTTTCCCCCTACCCCCAGTTCCCCACTCTTCCTAGCCCATCATCTGAAAAGTTCTCTTTTTTGGAAGTTCCAGTTTTAATTCGTTCCAAATGAAATTCGGTTAAGCAAATTTTCCTTTATAAAAATTCCCATAGGAATGCATTGAAAATGGAGTAATCCCATATTTATGTTGTACGGATTCTCCCCATAGGCAATTATGTTAAGCAAATTTCCCCTATCTCTGGAATTTTTTATGTTGTACAGATTTTATGTTATACAAACTGTTTGTTATACCAGGGTCCACTGTATTTTCTTTCTATCCAGAGTGTATTCACCATTACCATCCACTAGAGGGAGACAGAGACCACAGCATGGGCAGCGTTCAACACTTCTGCAGTTTCAAGAATCCACTGTAGGGGGGGCTTTAGAACCAAACATTACTGGATGCTGCAATCCAACTGTATTCCAAAACTGCAAATGCGTCCAAACCATTCCTCTTACCCTCCCCATCTTCCTCATCTTTTCCCCTACCCCCAGTTCCCCACTCTTGCTAGTCCCATCATCTGAAAAGTTCTCTTTTTTGGAAGTTCCAGTTTTCTCAGAAATCAGCCTAGGGGTGGTGTGGGCGACAATGGAATTTGCACTTGAAAGAAAGAAAGAAAGAAAGAAAGAAAGAAAGAAAGAAAGAAAGAAAGAAAGAAGACAGGAAGTGTAGGGATATAACGGGAATATTAATATGCACAGATATTAAGGATCCAGCAAGCTTCCTGCAAAGCATTCAGGGGGGCAATATTGACTCTCTCTCCTGCATGGGAAAGCCCTGGGAGAAGGGAAATAAGAGTCCCTAAGATTAACGTGCAGGAAGCAGATGGCTGACTATCTTGTCCTTCCATCAGGGCAAAAACATGCCCAGAGGAAAAAAACAAGGACATCCCTTATGCCCTACTCAGGCATGAGAGGGCAGGTCAGGAAAGCAAGCTGCTGGGTATCTATCATTTCCATCCCTCGCTAGGTGACATGTCCACGTCACAGAAAGCCCTCCCCGGGAGTCCATCAATCCAATGACAGGCTGACACATAGGATACCACACAATATCTGTTAACTCCGCCTCTTACAGCTAATAAAGGTGTGCCTTGCAGCCTGCTCGAGAGAGAGAAGAGCATGGTGGCCTGACACTGTTGAACCCAACCATAGCTGTCCGTGTAGGTTATTTCCCTACACGGAAGAGGGAAAGGGAGAGAGAGAGGGGGGGGAGAGAAAGAGCCCTTGCTAAGCTTAACACCCCCGCCCCCCGCCCCCGCCAAAAACCCGTTTCCTCTGGCTGCACCGACCCGAGCTCTTCTCCGGTGTGGATGTCCCGACTGCTGAAGAAGGCGATGCGGGGAAAGCGCAGGTCCTGGTGCAACATGAACACCCGCACGGGGATGATGTTGGGGTCGCACAAGTGGTTGATGAAGCGGCTGACGTTGCCGTAGTAACGGGCATCGATGCAGTAGACTTCGCCATCCTGCCCAGAAGTCAGGGGGGCAGAGAGGAAAAAACAACACGGTTTCAAAGCAGATAGTTTCCCCCGTTTATTTAAAATATATATTTTTTTACCCTGCCTTTCTCCTTGAAGAGGACCCAAGGTGGCTTACGTCAGGCCTGCCCAACAGGTAGACCGTGGGCTACCGGTAGCCCGTGAAGGGTTCAAAAGTAGCCCTCCGGCCACCAATAAAAAAGTGAGGGGATAAGTTCTCCACCTCTCCCTCCCCTATGCCAAGGACCACCACTGCCCCAGCAAAGTTCTGGCTCTGCCAGCGCAATGTCTCAGCTGAGCGGGGCAGTTCAAGGGCCATGACGTTGTCTCCTGTTCCCCCCCAGTAGCCAGATGACCAAGCAGGTGCAAGGGAAGCCTGTGCATGGTCAGCCTTCCCATAGGAATGCATTGAAAATCAATCCATTCCAGAGGGAACAGATTTTAATGCATTCCTATGGGAAACCACTGCTCTACTTACAATTTTTTTTACTTACGAGCATGTGCTTGGAATGGATACAATTCGTAAGTCGAGGTATTAGTGTAGTAGCCCTCAGGCACTTTGGGCCAGAAAAAGTATACCTCGGCCTGTTCAAAGTTGGACAGCCCTGGCTTACATCATTAAAAGACAGTATTTCAAAGCTAACATACAAATATTTTTCAAGAATTCCCCCCCCCCTAAAATCTTACAAATGCTACACATTTTTAATTGAAAAAGCCTCATTGTGTCCTCTTGGGCAATGTTTCCCAACACTGGGTGGGTAGACCAAGAATTCTTGGACTGCAGTACCCAGAATCCTTCACCACTTGATGTGTTGGCCAGGATTTCTGGGAGCTGTAGGCCAAGAACCATCTAGGGACCCAAGTTTGGGAACGATTCGCTGTAAGGGAGGGGTGCCTAAATGTCAGCCTTCCAGATGTTTTGGACCACAACTCCCAGAATTCCTAGCCTAGATGGCCAATGACAACTGACAGTGGGAGTTGTGGTCCAAAACATCTGGAGGGTTGATGTTTGGAGACCACTGCTTTACAGGGAAAATAAATAAATATTCATTAGAGGCGGAAGCAGGGTGGCTGGGGACCCTCGATGCATGTTAAAACTGACAAGAAAGGGGGGGGAGAGCACAACGGGATTTTCTGAGCCATTATTTATTTTTTTATTTTATTTTTACAACTTATATGCCGCCCACTACCCAAAGGTAGTTAAAATATGGGTTGTGTAAGAGTTCTGGGAGCCACAGGCGGCATAAAAGCTGCCATGTTCCCCCGAACCCTGGTCAAAAGCCCTATTATTCAGTTGTCTGGAAGTTGAGTCATGGCTACTAGACTTCTTTTCCTTGAGAGACAGAAACATTTCGCTGCTCATCCAAACAGCTTCATCCGTCGACTGAATGAAGCTGTTTGGATGAGCAGCAAAACATTTATGTCTCTCAAGAGAAAGAAGTCTGGTAGCCATGACTCCACTTCCAGATAAACTCACCTGGATGACTGAAAATCTTCACAGACTATTATTTAGGTGCCGTGTGTGTCTGGCTTTCTCCCACAGCCTTGGAAAGAAACGCCTCGCCTGCTCCTCTAAAACATCGCAGTCTCTATATGGGAAGTCACTGGTCTGCCAAACAGACCCCAAGACTTGCCTACAGGCTCTCTATCTGAGCAAGAGGCCCGGTAGAGAGGTGTAGTGCTTCCTCTATCTGACTAGGGGTATTTGTACACGACCCCTCAACTCCAAAGTAAATGGCTCCCAGCTCCGGAGCTTACAATTGTTTCCCCACCAGCTCCGGAGCTTGCAGGAAATTAAGTGCGACCACGCCCACCTAAGCTCGTCCCAGCGCACTTTTCAGGTACCTGCTCTAGGAGGGTGAAAATCCCCAGGTCCGGATTTAATCTGGTGAGTGCGGGGCTCCCCTCGCTTCTGGTTTTTTTTTGTTTTTTGTTTGCCTCCCGCCCCTTTAAGAGAAGGGGCGGGAGGCAAAAAAACCAAACAGAAGAGAAGGAATCAGGACGACAACGGGGCTCCGGGCAGCTTTGGAGGTGAGCCTGCATTTTTTCCTCTCTTTTTTCCTCCCTCCCCTCACGCAGACAGGAGCAAGAAAGTGCGGAGGGGGTGGGGACGCAGGAAGAGCAACGAACCCCCAAGATCTCTGGTCCGAGTTTAAGTGGCCAGCGGAACTTAGGGGTCGTGTGAAAAGGCCCTAGGTCGATCCAATGAGTATTCAGAAGCGCTCCCAAAGCCTCCGACTCCTCAAGCCGATCGGGAAATGTTGACCCACTTACCTTGTTGTCCAGATCGAACAGGTAGGAGTCGTCTTCTCTGACATCGGCCTCGGCATCCGAAATCAGTTCCCCCACATACCTCGGGACGGCACAGGGCAAGAAAAGGAAAGACGAGACAAGATGAAATGTAGAATGCTGAGGAAGTGAGTCATGGACCTCAGCAAGCCACCGCTGGCCAGCCTGGCGATGCCAACGCTCGAAAGCACAGCGCAGGGCCAGCTCAACATCTCTTGCTGCCTCCGGCTGAAGACCAAATGGCGCCCGCTTCTGCCAGCCCATGTCTACTATCCAAACCCAGCCAAGTTATTATTATACATAAATCAGAAAAGTACCCACAAGTACCCTCTTCCACCTTAGAATACATAAATAATAGCAGCAACATAAATAAGAAAAATGTGTTGCTCCCTTTTGGGAACCACTGAGATCTGATCTTGGAGGCTGATAAGTATATAAGAGCCCTGCTGGATCAGGCCAAAGGCCCATCTAGTCCAGCTTCCTGTATCTCACAGTGGCCCCACCAAATGCATCTGAGAGTGCATGAGACTAGATATCGGTCTCCTGATACCACTCCTCTGCATCTGGTCCTTGAAGTACCCTGGTTTTAAGCCTGGATATTATTACACATCCCCATCATGGTTTGTAACCTGTGATGGACTTTTCCTCCAGGAATCTGTCCAATCCCCTTTTGAAGGCATCCAGGCCTTCATACTGTGTGTGGCAGGGAGTTCTACAGAATAACACGTGGTGGGTAAAAAAAATATTTCCATTTGTCTGTTCTCACTCTCCCAACCCTCAACTTGAGTGGATGTCCCCTAGTTCTGGTGTTTTGTGAGAGGGAGAAGAGTGTCCCTCTATCCATTTGACTCATGCCCTGCATTATTTTGTACGTCTCTATCATATCCCCCCCTCAGGCGCCTTTTTTCCAGAATAAAGAGCCCTGAGGTGGAATGACACGGCTAGGTTTGGGGACCATTATCGCCACTTCCTTCCCACCCTATATACAGACGGTGCCTTGGAAGAGGAGAAGTGGGGTTGGCCTCTCCTGACTGGACACTCACTCGCATATAAATGTTCCCTGGGGGATCGTCTGTAGGGCTCGGACACCCCACCCCATTTTGGCTGTGCGGTAGAGCTGCAAACGGACCCTGCAGGGAAGGAGAATGAGAGAGAAGCGGCGTTACTTGACCAGAAAAGCGCTGGGAAAAGTGACTTTGAGGACTACAGGCCCTCCGCAATAGGGCCAAAGGTCACAAAGAAAGCAAGGGTGTCCAAAATCTACAAGGCCAGAAATTTCCCATCACTAGTGTGGTGGTCAAAATGTCTAGCTAGAACTGATGAGATTAAGCAAACTGCACAAACTCTGGCCAGTCACCATCCCTCAACCTAACTTCGCCTGACGAGATATTCTTCCAACTGGAGGTTTGGAAAATGACTCTTTCAAACCATAACTTCTAGAGATGAAGTCCATTTGCCACCGCCATCTCCAGCCCAGAGAGGAAATACATCATGTATGTGTATCTACAAGCACCTGTAAACAAATAATAGCCTGCCTTTCCCCCTCAGAAAACCATCCAGTGTAATGATACTGAGTTCCTCTGGTCAACCCTATAGTTTTGTTTCGCTTCCTACCCAAATTTGCAATGGTCTCTTTCAAACGGCAACTGCTGGATTATATGCTATAATGATCCAACTTGACAAACGGGGAAGAAAAGTACAATTATTGAGATGAGTGTACACATACACACGCACATGCATGCACACACACACACACAGAGCATGGTTATCAAGGCACTAAAAAGATGACAGGAAAAGATCCTCTCTAGCTGCCAATTTCTGACACAGTGGTCCCCCCGCCATTTCACGGTTCATATACTGCTGTCCCAGTATATCGCGGGACCACAGTATATGAAAGGCAAGGCCCCCTGGGATAAACTGTGTGGGCCTCTCTGGGGCCTCCGGCACATCTGAGGCCTAGCGCTGCCCCGAGCGGGCCTCCGACAGGCTTCCTGGGCCTGTCAGAGGCCCCAGAAGTGGTTTCTGGCGGACCGTAAGTGACCGTAAGCTTGCATTATGGCTGCTGTTTGTGACAATAGCTTGCTTTGTGGCTGCTGAATTATTTAATTTTTTTTCCCTCTGCCAACTGTGGATAATTGAATCAGTGGATAATGAACCAGTGGATACAGGGGTCCTACTGTACACCCTACTTACTACCAAAAGCAAGTAGTTACAGGCAAGTGAGTTTACCGCCTGCAACCTGTTACTCCCTTTGAGACTCGAAGCCAGTGGTTCCCAACCTTGGGTTCCGAGATGTGCTTGGACTACAATTCCCAGAAGCCTTCACCACCAGCTCTGATGGCCAGGATTTCTGGGAGTTGTAATCCAAAGGACACCTGGGGACCCAAGGTTGAGAACTACCTGCTCTAACCTACAAACTGTTTCCAGTTCTCCCAACACACTCTGTCTTTTGTAGATTTATTATATTATAATGTGGTATGCATCTTTGCTGGTTGATGCTTTTATAATTTGTGCCTTTGGTTTTTTTTGTTCGCCACCCAGCTTCAGCACGCCGGATGTTTTGGACCGCAACTCCCAGAATTCAGAGCTGAGACTGCCAGTGGCAAAGGACTGTGGGAGTTGTGGTCCAAAACATCTGGAGTGCCAAAAGTTCGCCACTACTGACCTAGAGTGACCTTCAGACTGGATGGGTGGTATAGAAATCATATGAATGAATGAGTTAGTTAGTTAATTAATTCCCAGAGAAGGAACTGCCTCCGGACGGAAGAACAGCCACAGAATAGCAACAGCCTAAACATCCACCCTCTAAGAGGTTGTGAGCGAGTACTGGAGTGGGTGAGGTGGGGGGGAGGGGAGGGGCAGGGAAGAGACCCACTTGATGCCACTCTGCACGACCCGATTCTTGCAGTTCCTCCAGCACGTGCAGGCCTGGTTACACTCGAAGATCAAGGGCGGTTCGATCTTGTTGAACTCCTGCAGCAAACGGCCATCCTGGGACAGCAGGGGAGAAGGAGGAGGAGGAAGAGGAGCAGAGAGTCGGTGTTGGCAGGAAACCAAGGCCACGTCAAGCCAGTATCAATCCCTTCCCTCCCTTCCTCTCCACAGCCCCTGGCTGAGCTCTGCTTGATTTTATGACATGTACAGTGGGAACGCTGCATCTGCAGGACCAGGAGCCACCGCCTCACCTGCCCTCTTCCAGATTTTGGAAGAAGAAGAAAAGTTAAAACAAACGAACGAATGAATAAAACCGAGAACTACACATTCCCAAAGTGTATTACCCGGACTGACCACTAGATGGAACTAGAGACTATACAGGCGGATTAACAGAAACGCACACCCACCCAGTGTGTGTGTGCGTGTGTGTGTGTGTGTGATGTCATTACAGACGTGGCCGACTCTTCGTGACCCCGTGTCCATGGAGATTTCTAGGCAGGAATACTAGAGCGATTTGCCAGTTCCTACTCCAGGCACCTACAACACCTGGTATTCCCTGGTGGTCTCCCATCCAAGTATTAACCAGGGCCGACCCCGCTTAGCTTCCAAAATCAGGCGAGATCGGATGTGCTTAGGGCATCTAGGCAGCCACACCCCTCCAGTACTTGCAGGTAAAACCCTGCCGACTCTTCCAGGGATGGAAATGTCCCCTAACAGGGTTGCCATTAAAAAAATATTTTCCATTTCCCTGACCGACATTTGTCAGTTTCCCTGACCATCATTCAAATATAAACCACAAGCTATATTGTTGTAAACCGCCCAGAGTAGCCTGTGAGCTAGCTGGGTGGTATAGAAATCTAATAAATAAATGAGTTACACAATGTAACACAAAGTTACACATGGCGCTTTAACGCAAGGCTTAATGAAATGTTCGCTTCTGCCAATACACAACTCTCAACTGCAAAAATATTTGTCAAAGTCAGAGATTTAATATCAGCTTCTTTCAACGTTGACTGCGGCATCTGTTTTTCCAATTGCACCCAAAATCACAATTTCCCTGACTTCAGACCAATTTCCCCGACTTTCCCAAAACGCCCAGAGCCAGAGGAGTGTTGGGTAGGAGGCAATCCATTGTCATGACCCTGACTTTTCCCATCATTCCCCTGACTGCATCTTCTCTCGCAGGCTACTAATCTTTAGCAACTGGCCCTTCCTTCTGCCCCCCCATCCTCCGTTTCCGGTCCACCCATTGGAGAAGCCTCTTCCAAAACACTCACCTTGTCATACCAGCAGCGGATGCTGAGCTGCCCACACAGGCAATTGCTGGAGGAACAGTCGTCCTGACACGTGCAGTGCTGGGAGGATAAAAGAGGAGATGTTCAGAAGAGTGGGACACTCAGAAGGTGGTTGGGGCCAGCCGGCCCGCTCCAGAGACACTGCTGCACAGCCACGACCATCCCGCAACCCTGCCCCCCTACTACTTTGGAAAGGGAAGCGAGTAGAGGAAACTCCATGAGAAGCCAAGCTGGCATGAACTCTTGTTGTTGTTATGGGACATCTAGTTGCCCCAGATTTACGGCGAACTTATGAACGATCCGCCTCCGAAATATATTGGTTTCAACTGCCCTGCTCAGGGCTTGCAAGCTCAAGCCTGTGGCTTCCTTGAGAGAGCAGGCCCATCTCGCATCTGCCCTGGATGCCTTCCAAAGGGGGATTGGACAGATTCCTGGAGGAAAAGTCCATCACAGGTTACAAACCATGATGGGGATGTGTCATCTCCAGGCTTAAAACCGGGGTACTTCAGGGACCAGATGCAGGGGAGTGGTATCAGGAGACAGAGATCTAGTCTCGTGCACTCCCAGATGCATCTGGTGGGGCCACTTGTGAGATACAGGAAGCTGGACTAGATGGGCCCTTGGCCTGATCCAGCAGGGCTCTTCTTATGTTCTTATGTTCTCTTCTTCTCCTGCTGCCTTTCACTCATCACAACGTTCTCGTCTTTTCCAGAGGAGCCTCCTTTCTCCCGATGTGCCTCAAGTTACAGCCTCGGTTTCAACATTTTGGCTTGCAGAGAGAGTTCAACCTTTAATGGACCTAGGAGCACTTGCTTGTCTTGCTGGCTGTCCAAGGTTACCTGCAAAGCTCTCCTCCTCCAGCACCACATTTCAAACAAATAAGACTCCCCCCCCCCACTGTCCAACAGTCATGGGGGTTGGGTTTGCAAGACCTCAGAAGGGCAGCTGAGGACAGAACATGTTGGAGATTGTTCATTCATAAGGTTGCCATAGGTTGGAGAGAACTTGAGGGCACCTAACGAGTCAGTCTCCTGCTGAACAGAGATGAGCGTTTTGTTTCGGAAGGGGGTCTGGTTCCTGTGAGTCCATCACAGGTTACAAACCATGAGGGAGATGTGTAGTCTCCAGGCTTAAAACCGGGGTACTTCAAGGTCCAGATGCAGGGGAGTGGTATCAGGGGACCGATATCTAGTCTCATGCGCTCCCAGATGCATCTGGTGGGGCCACTGTGAGATACAGGAAGCTGGACTAGATGGGCCTTTGGCCTGATCCAGCATCATGGCTCTTCTTATGTTCTTATGTTCTGATGAGGACTGCCGTGCAAGGAGACCACATCCAACGGAGTGTGCCGTCCGCTCCCTCTGGCGCTCAAGGAGACCAGGAGGCACAAGTAGTGGTGGAAAGCCTCGGGGGATTGAGTATGAAACAAAAAGGGGACTGAGACTGGGCCACGGTCGTCATGGTCACGGGAATGGTTTGTAAGGTACAGATGGAGAAAACACTAGAGGGCTTCCTTCTGACGGAGGAAGAGGAGGCAGAGAATCGTCACGGGGGAGAGAAAGATGGCGCGGGAAATATAAGAGGGAACAAAGGGCTGGAGAGAGGAAAGACAAAGGAAGAACCGTGGAGGAAGAACGACGAAGCCCAGGGATGGAAAGTCTCCATCTTCCGGACTCCAGTGGGTCCCTCGAAGAAGGCCCCCTCCGGGGGGGGGGGGGGAACAGGCCAGATTGTTGGAGATGATGCCAGATTGGGCTCGACACCTCTGTTGCAGGACATTATGCGTGGGTCGAGGACCCCATTTGAGACCCCCTCATGATTCCGAGAGGTTTCAGATCCTCCCAAGCCCGTGACGGATTTACAGGCTGTGAGTTGGGCTGAATGGTCAGCACCATTTGTGTTGGATGGCCCTGATGGTTCGGTTGGGACGGAAGAAGTTGTAATCCATGGCGGTATAGCAGTTTTGAATAAAGTTAATGTTTTTTCCCTCTATAACGGCGTCTCCGGAGACATCCTTGGGCGAGGGAGTGACATTAGGTCAGAAACGACCCACTTCCCGTTCCAAAAATGTTCGGAACTGCGATCCAGCCTACAGAACAAAATCAGCCACTGACTTGCGTTCCTTTGGGTGACGCGGGGCAAAACTCCTACCAGGAAGAAGCCTCTGAAGTGTCATCTTTCCTTCTCCCTGGCACTGGCCAATCAGGAGCTGTGCAAGGACATGCATCATCCTGCCCCCCCCTGTCTGATTGGCCAGTGCCAGGGAGAAGGAAAGATGACGCATCAAATGCTGCTTCCTGATTGGAATTTCACCCAGCGTGAACTACAGGGAGGTAAGACTGTGGTTGGTTTTGTTCCAGAGGGTGGGACTGGGTTCTGAGCATCAGTTGTGCTGCCGTGTTTCGTTTTCGGAACCAGACCCCTTCTGAA
>JAHTLZ010000207.1:1053891-1067310 GCA_023846285.1 Phrynocephalus versicolor | reverse complement strand
GCTTGCATACCATCCCATAGCACTTTAAAGCCTCCTTTGGGTGGATGACAAGTAAGGATGCAGGCTACACATTGCCCCTCCCGAGCCAGCTGGCTACTCATTTTTACTGACCTCGGAAGGATGGAAGGCTGAGTGAACCTTGAGCCAGCTCCCTGGGATTGAACCCCAGGTTGTGAGCACAGTTCCAGCTGCAGTACAGTAGTTTAACCTCTGTGCCCACAAGGCTCTTGGGATCAGAAGTGCTTATTGTAGTTTATCTTTTTCTTTTCAGCCTGTACTTTCACTCAGAATGTTTTTTTTTTAATGATCACAGAACAGAACCTCTTCAAGCTCTCCTGCAAATCGCAAGACATCATACTAATCGGTCCCATTCTGGTCCTTCTGTAAACGGCTCCGAAAGCTACTACATCATGGAAGTTAGCCTGATTAAAAATGTAGTAGCTGGTCTTTAAGCTGTCACAATGTTTTTTGTCTCTCCTTGTTGCTGTTTTAGGCCTCTGGCTATTTTTTTTGTCTCTCCTTGTTGCTGTTTTAGGCCTCTGGCTGCGGAGACAGAGGATGGGAGTTCCGATTCACCCTTGTGCTTCGTGGACAGGGGGTGGGGCTCCATGATCCATAGGGTCGCACCCAGCTCAGCCGTGGTAGGATGATGATTAAGAGCCTCCCACTGGGTTCTGAGAAATAAATGTTCTACTCATAACCGAATCCTCCTGACTCTTCCTCTATTCCTGCCTGCCCTGAGACGGGATTGTTGCAGAGGGGGAAATGGGGGAGGGCAGGAGTCACACAGACTTTAACTTGAGCTCATTGGAAAGAAGACCAGTAAGTATAAGTTTAAATAAAAATTAGAGATGGGGCACGAAATGAATTTTTAATTCATTTTGTTATTCGTTACTCGTTTCGTAACGTTACAAAACAAACAATGAACCCGACTCTGGAGAAGAAAACCAAACGAAACAGAAATTTCTGTTTCGTTCCGTTTCCCCAAAATAAAGTTTAAAACTCCCACCTTTTCCCCTGCGTGGGGAAAAGGCAGGAGGTTTAAACTTTTTTTTTTTTTTGCCTCCCCCAGACCGCACGACAGCTGATCGGTGCCGGGGGCAGCAAAAAAAGAAAAAAAGTCATACACAAGCATGACACCACACATACACACATAAGGAACCAAACCCAAATGAAATCCAAAATGAATTTTATTTAAAAAAGTTGTTTTTGTACAGTACAAAAGGACGCCCCCTTCTCCCCAATCTAAAAACAAAACGGGGAAAAAAAATAGAATTTTTCATTTCATGCCCATCTCTTAATAAAAGTAAAATAATGACAAAGACCAAAAGCAAAGCAAAGTGTTCTGCTTATATACCGCCCCATACCACTACAAGTGGTCTCTGGGCGGTTTACAATTTTAATTACATTGTGCAGGCTACACATTGCCCCCCCCCCCCAGCAAGCTGGGTACTCATTTTACCGACCTCGGAAGGATGGAAGGCTGAGTGAACCTTGAGCCTGCTACCAGGGATTGAACCCCCAGGTCGTGAGCACAGTTTTACCTGCAGTACAGGCATTTAACCACTGCGCCACGAGGCTCCTCCTCCAGGATGGGGGAAAAAAAAAGATCGTGCCAGAAGCAGCGGAAAGTCACAGGGGACGTTCACAACCCACCTGCAGCAAAACATGACAGATTTCCATGTAGCCTTTCTGTGCGGCCGCGTGGAGAGGAAAGCGTTTGCTTTGCTGCTCCGTCTGGAAATTGGGGTCCAAGCTGTCCACTGGAAAGGAAGGGCCGTGGCAGTCCGGGAAACCAGGGGAGCAAAAAACACAAGTGGCAAAACAGAATTTATTTATTTATTTATTTATTTATTTATTCAACTTATAGGCCGCCCACTACCCAAAGGTCTGTGGGCGGCTTACAATCCAAAGAATTAAAACAATTTAAAATAGTTATAAATAAAATATCAGTAAATCATCCAACAGTAATAAAAAAACCCTTCTTTAAAATCATTATCCTAAAATTGGTCATCAGTGGACCCACAGTCTATATTGTATCAATTAAAAAACCTTCTGGAACAGGAAGGTTTTTAACCTGGCGCCGAAATGTCGTCAGTGTGGGCGCCAGGCGGATCTCATTTGGGAGGGCATTCCATAGCTTGGGAGCAGCTGCCGAGAAGGCCCTATGTCTACAAGCCATCCCTTTCACCTCCTTGAGGGATGGCTCTTTCAAAAGGCCCCCCTGGCTCGATCTTAATCGCCGGGTAGGTTCGTATGGAATTTCGTATGGATTTTCCCCAAACAGACACGAATGGAAGTGAAAGCAAGTTTGCATCTTTGAGTCACGTGCACCAAGGTAGGCAACCGGGGCAGGGAGGGAGGGGGGTTGGTTCAAATTTATCTCCCCGGGACCTTTATGTAGGCAATTCCTGCCTGATTTAGTTCCCTTGCCTTTTTTTCTTAAAAGAGTAGAAGAGAGCAGATAGACCCACCCACACGCACACTCAAGCATTTTCTGCAAAAACCAAGACACATAAAATCTGGGGAGTGGGCAGGAAGCAAGAATGCTGAAGGCCCCTGAACCCGAGTCTTTGAGAGAGGATCGATGCTCCTCCCTCACCAGCTGTTTCCAGGCCTTAAGTCTTCCTGTGGAACCCAACAAAATCCACGAGGCAGTGGTCAAACTGCACTGTTGCAGTCAAGCTTCTGCTCGTGGCCTGAGTCCGGATGGGGTGAAGGCTTCTGGGAATGGCAGTCCAAGAACACCAGGTTCTAGGCCAGTGGTGGCGAACCTTTGGCTCTCCAGGTTTTGGACCACAACTCCCAGAATTCCAAGCCTGTACTGCCAATGACAAAGGACTGTGGGAGTTGTGGTCCAAAACATCTGGAGTGCCAAAGGTTTGCCACTACTGTTCGAGGCTGTGCCTTCCATGAGGTGGCGGTCAAAGACAGGCAGATGGACGCCTTCTCCAACCAGATTCCCTCCGGGCATAACTTACGCAGCATGAGCACCACTTTCTGGAGTTCTCCTTGCTTCACGGAGAGATACAGCTGGCGGGGGTGGAATCGCAGCTTCTTCCGCCTGTCAGAGAGAGAGAGAAGAGAATAAGATGGAGAGAGAGCAGAAGCAAGCAAGCTTGGACCTAGCATGAGCCGATCATTACCGGAAGTGAGAGGAAAACATCTTAAACCAGGCAGTCTGAACGTTTCTGGTTCTCTGAGGGAAATCTAGCCTCTGCCGCAGTCAAATCAGCCAGGAGAGGACAGTGTAACAGCAACGCTTAGATTGTTTTCCATCCATTGACATGGCAGAGCCCTTGGGACACTGAGGGACAGGGAAGCCAAGAGAAAATGCCTGGGTCAAAGCCCCCCAACACGATGGAGGATTGCGGAGGGACCAGGGGAGGCAGCTCCCCACAGGAAGTGGCAGTGGAACAGAACATGTGCTAAGGGGATCCACTGGAGTCCAAACAGCCACATAGGCATCTTTATTAATTACAAAAAGCCTTACCCTGCTGATAAATTCAAGACACAGGCTCTGTTCCTTACTCGGTGGGGTAGGAGGGGAATCTTTTGATAATGTGTTGCTGGGACTCACCCCAGGTATATCAAACCTGAGAAGCTCCCCTCAGATGTTATTGGACTGCAGTCTCCAGAAATTTAAGCGTTCTCTCTCTCGCGCTCTCTCTCTCTCTCTCAAAGAAGGCTTTGGCCAATCCTCCCTGGCTGTCATTCTCCTGACCTGGCCCAAGCTGACTTAGGCAGAGGGCAGTGAATTTTCAGACCGCGAATGGCCTCCAGGACAATTCCTCCCTGCCTCAGACACAGTCTGGGTTTGGTAGAGATGGCTGCTTAACTGAAGAGTGACAGAGAGAAATGAACAGAAACAGATTCCTTTTTAGAGACGCAAAAGAAACAGAATGTATTAAGATCTGAAGTTAGCAGGATGCTGAAAGAACACAAGCCTTGCAAGCTGAAGCAGAGACAGACACCCATCTCTTCACAGAGTGGCTGCTCTTTAAGAGAGCCACGGAGGGTCTGCTTTGTTACCTCTTCAGAAGCAAGAAGGGCAGGAAATCTGCCTGATCTGGAGGCCCTCCTCTCACGACAGTGAAAGGGCCATTTCCCCTCTAGCGAGGCATATAGACATTCAGGAAAAAAGCACTCCTTGCCAAAGATAGGTCAGAAAAAAGATGGGTCATTTCACAGGCTTAGGAGGAAGGCAGCCCACCATGCCCTCTTTCTTCTGCACCTTCCCGTGTGTACTTATCAAAAGAGCTCTCTCAGCCTGCCAAGAAGCCCAATAAAATATTTGTCGAAATAATGAAAACAGCAGAAAAGGTAGTCTCACTTCCATGGAAGCAAAAACAGAGGGGGGGGAGAGAGAGAAGTAGAAGAGAAAGAGAGGGTGAAGGAGAGAGAGAGAGAGAGAGAGAGGAGGGAAGAGAGAGAAAAGAAGAGAGAGGAGAGAGAGAAGGAGAGAGAGAGAAAGAAGGGGAGAAAGAGAGAGAAAGAGAGGGAGAGAGAGAGAGAGGAGAGAGAAGGGGAGAGAGACAGGAGGGAGAGAGAGGAGAGAAGGAGAGAGGAGAGGAGAGAGAGAGAGGGAGAAGGGGGAGAGAGAATGGACCAGGCACATGCCTTCACTTACCGCTCAGATTCCTGTACCACGAGGGCCCGCTCCAGTTGTTCCCGCCCGGGCCCTGGCGGCAGGCCCTGCGCAGACAGCACAGTGCCATTCGGAAGGGTCAGTCTGGGTCCTGCGCTGTCGATCCCTGGGCCCAGGCCAGCTGAATCGTCCGGCGGGTGTTCAACCCCGGAACCTCCACGCATCCGGGCACTGAGAAAAAGAGACACAAGGCTAGAATACACTCTTCACAAGGGCACCTCCTCAGATGTTTAAGCTGACGAGAGGCTAGCCGTGAACCCCAACAGAAATCAGACACGCTCTGAAGGGATGCCTGGTTAAATAAGGGGCAGATAGGTTTGTATCTGTATCTGTTGATATACAAATACTGTACATGACACAAATGCATATAGATACAAATATGTCCAGATGTACTTATTTTTACTCTTCTGTCTTGCTTCAGCCACCATCATTTGTTATTTTTTATCTATAATCAGGATGGGATTGGCTTTCTTTTGTTGGCTATTTTAATTTGATGCTTATTATAGAATTTATATCATAGAATTTTATTTACATCTGTGGTGTGGTGATGTAAGCCACCCAGAGTAGTGGCCTGGCCAGTAGATGGGTAGGGTAATAAAATAAAATAAAATAAAATAAAATAAAATAAAATAAAAGCAAAATGTTCTGCTTCTATGCCGCCCCATGGCACTTGAAGCACTCTGTGGGCGGTTTACAGTTCATTTATGCAGGCTACACATTGTCCCCACCCCCAGCAAGCTGGGTACTCATTTTACCGACCTCGGAAGGATGGAAGGCTCAGTGAACCTTGAGCCTGCTACCTGGGATTGAGCCCAAGGTCGTGAGCACAGTTAGAGCTGCAGTACAGGCATTTAACCACTGTGCCACGAGGCTTCTTTGCACCTTTGGAATTGCTCAATTGGATGGTGCCCAGACAAAACAAAATTTTAAAAAAAGAGAGAGACAGACAGACAGACAGAAAGGGAGAACACCCACGTCATTATGTGACATTTCCCTAGTGTTTGATTGATTTGCTAAAATATCAGATTTCATTGACTGGGTGGCCCTTCAGATACTTTGGCCTTCATCTCCCTTGAGCTCATCTTACTTCATTTCATACCCCCCCTCAGGACCCTGGTAGGCCATAATTCTGTTTCTTTCCCTCTGGAAGAACGATTCAATACTGGACTAAGATGTAGGGGGACACACTTTGATAGACCCTAGAGTAGGGATGGCAAACATAAGATGTCGCCCAACTTGTACGGCCAATGAGAGAAGACCCCAAGGGGAGCTGCCGTTCAACCCCTCTGGAGTGTCAACGGGGTGCCGGCCCTCCCGCAGAGGCAGCTCCTGTGGGGTGGAGATCTGGAGTAGGGCCTCCTTTCCCACCACCACCCCACCACCCCGGCCCTCCCCTCCTCACCTGGGCTGAGTGGTGTCCGCACGACCTGTGCTCTCCGAGGCGCTCTGCCCATGGGAGGGCAGGATGGGGACTGGTGTGGAAGTGTCGGCCTTGGCGATGGTGATCTCCTGGGCCTCCGATGCATCTTCGCCACAATGCGGGCAGAAGATCATCCCGTTGAGCTGGGAGACGCAGGCCTTGTGGAAACGATGAGCCACCCGGAAGTCGGGGTGGCACTCCAGAAAGGTGCCCTTCGTGAGGAGAAAAACGAACCAAACAAACATGAATTTCAAAGCCTCAGGGAAAGAAACTCGACGAGGGGCTAGAGATGACGACAAGGCCTCCCAGAAATGTGGGCGTTCCCATTTTCAAAGAGAAACAGAGACCACCTCAGTGGTCAGTAGCCTGAACTGGCTTCTAGCTAAAGCTATTCTAAAAAGAGCAGCTGTGCTCACTGCACACCATTGGCTTAAGTTCTTAAGCCAGAATATTCTTCTACGCCCCGGGCCACGCTTGATATCTATTTTTCCTTGAAGGATAACCTGCAGCAGATGGTATTTATTATTGCGCATTATGTGTTTGAAATATTGCAATTTTCTTCTCTTTATGGCAGGGGTTGTTCAACTTTGAATAGGCCGAGGACTACTTTTTCTGCCCAAAGTGCCTGAGGGCTACTACACTAAAACCTCTACTTACAAATTTTATCCGTTCCCAACACACGCTCATAAGTTTAAAAAATGTAAGTACAGCAGCAGTTTCCCATAGGAATGCATTGAAAACCAATTAATCTGTTCTGGAGGGAACAGATTTCAATGCGCCATGGCCCTTGAACTGGCCCTCTCAGATGAGACAGTGGGATGGCAGACCCAGAACTTTGCTGGGGCAGTGGTGGTCCTTGGGATGGGGGAGGGAGGGAGGGGTGGAGAACTTATCCCCTCACCTTTTTTTTATTGATGGCCGGCAGGCTACTTTTGAAACCTTCGTAGGCTACCAGTAGCCTGCAGTCTACCTGTTGTGCAGGCCTGCTTTATGGCATTGCGCTTTTTATTCATGCGCTGTAAAAGCAGGGTAACAATATTTTAAACAATCATGCATGCATGCATGCATGCATGATACACCGTGACTCTACCTTGGGCCTCTAGGGGGGCTCTGGCACATGTACAGACGACCCGGCCCGATTCCATAAGAACATAAGAAGTGCCATGCTGGATCAGGCCAAAGGCCCATCTAGTCCAACTTCCTGTATCTTACAGTGGCCCCACCAGATGCGTTTGGGAGCGCACGAGACTAGATATCTGTCTCCTGATACCACTCCCCTGCATCTGGTCCTTGAGGTACCCCAGTTTTAAGCTTGGAGTTGATACATCTCCCTCATGGTTTGTAACCTGTGATGGACTTTTCCTCCACGAATCTGTCCAATCCCCTTTTGAAGGCATCCAGGCCAGATGCCATCACCACATCCTGTGGCAGGGAATTCCATAGACTAACAATGCGCTGGGTGAAAATATATTTTCTTTTGTCTGTTCTTACTCTCCCAGCCCTCAATTTGAGTGGATGTCCCCTAGTTCTGGTATTTTGTGAGAGGGAGAAGAGCGTCCCTCTATCCACTTTACTCATGCCCTGTACTATTTTGTACGTCTCAATCATATCCCCCCTCAGGCGCCTTTTTTCCAGAGTAAAGAGACCCAAACGTTTTAGCCTTTCCTCACAAGGGAGGTGCCCCAGGCATTTCACACAAGTTCCCTCCCTTCCCAGGGATTTCACACAAGTTCTGCGGATCGAGGGCCCCCTCAACCCCATCTAACCAGCGGCGCCCTCCTTGGTTCCCTTCTCACCGCCGTGCAGAAGTAGCCACATCCAGGGCAGCAGTGATGCTTCACCATCCTGGCTCGGTGGGCTTCACAGAGGACCATGAGCGGCACCCGGCTGGAGGGACGCATCGTCTCTCGCTTCAGAATGCTACTGCTGCAACCGTTCAGCTACGAGAAGCACAGAGGGGAAGACGGCATCGCTCTCTGTCAGGGAAGGAGACTTGCCTCCCCCTGACTCCCCCCAACCCCAGGAATCCTACAGGGATTTAGGGACAAAGAAGAGATTATGTGGTTCATCACAGCTTGACCAAAGATCCCAGGAACGGATCAATCCCAGAAAGTGGGATCAAAGCAAACGGGTGCTCCCGGATGGATGGGAGCGGGTGTGGATGGAGGATCCCTGGACAGGGAAATGGGAGCAAATGATGATGCCCCAATAAGGAGGCTGAGAGCTACCGACGCCGGGCTCACAAACAGGGGGTGCTCCTATTGGGGAGAAAAGGAGGGCGGGGAATACAAGAGAAAACGCAAGGAGATCCGTAAAGAGATTGAGCTGGAAGAATGGCTGGCAAAGATCCGGATGGAAGCCGAGACCGGGAAGCTGGACCCCCCGAGAGGACTTGACCCAGAGACCTGACTATCCTTTGTGCACACCCCAGCGGAGACACCATGGTCCCAGGTCCACTTCGGAAGTTGGGGTGCAAGTGGGAAAAGCCAAACCCTCCGTGAAGGAGATTGGGATACAAGTGGAGGGGCTGAGGCTCTCAGGGAGGGAGGAGGAGATCAATGGTGGAACCAGCTGCCCACAGGTGATGGTGGGGAACTTGATCACATTCTAGAAACCCCAACCTATGGAGGGAAAAATAACCTGTTCGTGTCTGATGTTAAGAATGTTGAAACTGTAGTTAGAAGAAAAACCTCGTTTATTGTTGATGAACTGAATAAAAGTTCTGTTTGTTCATTCCGAGAGATGCCTTCTTTAAAGTTTGAAGGGCGGGACGCCTGGGCAAAGACAGAACCCTCACACTCATCAAGGTCCATGAATCCCAAAACCAAATTTAGCTTCCACACACCCCAACAAACCTGAATCTTCACCAAACATGGAGGGATTGTAGAGGAGAGTCAGAGAAAGCTTTTCTGCAGGTTGGGTGTCTCTAGGTACCTGGGGAGACCTTTACAGGGGGGGGGGGAATGTCTATTTGGAGGTACATATTTCATATACCAGAAATCCAACCTTCCCCAACATTGGTAGGGAATGTACGGAAGAGTCAGGAGAAACTTGATTCGCCTGCCTTGGGAGTCATTTTAAGGTTGGATCCATTTGGAAGCCCTTGAATGCTTCCTAAGAAGTGCTAAGGCTCAGATTTCAGCCAGTTTCGCGGTGTCAATTTTATCATCATATAAAGAAAACCTTATACAAAGCAAAACAAAGGGTGCTGCTCATGTACTGCTCCATCATGCTCAAGAGCTCTCTGGGTAATTTAGTTTAATTATACAGAGTACACATTTTTTCACCCCTTCCCAAGCTAGGGAATCAATTGACCAAGCTTGGAAGGATGGAAGGCTGAGTCAACCTCGAGCTGAGTCAACTCAGATCTAGAGGAGAGGCTCAGCTGCAGTACAGGAGTTTAACCACTCCGCCACAAGACTCCTAATATAATAGCTGCAGCCACAGTCCAGTCAGAGGGGGTGACCAGTCTTCTATGCTACCCACCCCCCTTTGAATACATGAATGATAAAGACTGGGATTTTATCTCCCCACCCATCTTTTTATTAGAAACAATATTCAACCATGCTGCAGTTCTGCTTTTCAGCCTTGATGCCTTTGGAAAGTTCAAGGTCTCTACTTGTGCCTTTCATCTAAATGGTGAATGTACGGTTACAAGAACAGAGTGAAGAGCGTGGCATTCTAACCCTTCCTCTAGTAGGGAATGAGTCTTTCCTGCAATACATTTGACCCTTGATGTCTGTGAAGATTCCCAGTCATCCAGTGAGTTTATCTGGAAGTTGAGCCATAGCAACTGGACTTCTTTTCTTGAGAGACAGAAACCTTTCACTGCTCATCCAAATAGCTTCGTCAGTTTGAGGAAAGCTAGTTGCAACTCCTCCATTTTACAGTTCACTTTGACCTTATGTCACCCTCGTCTGAAATAGGCTCATAAGATGAACAATGGCCTGAGTTGGCTTGTTAGGTGGACAACAGCCTCAATATGCCATTAGGTGTACAATAGCCTGAGGGGCTGAAACCCATTAAGTATGGGTCCTTAGCTATGACCTTGGTGGTGGTGGAGTGAAGTATTTTTGATTTGTCTGGGGATTGTTGAAATCACTGCCTGATAAGTAGCAGACAGACTGTGCCTGAGGCCCCCACCTCTGCTGAGAGAGGGGTTTTCAATACTCACATGAATGGCTTCCCTGACCCCTCTCTCAAACCACCTATCCTCTCTGTTATTTCTCTTAGATTCAATTATTTTTTCATTCCGGTGGTTTTTAAAATTCAGTTGCAGCGACTGTGTGGATTTGATTTAGGTACAGATTGTATTTTATGTATTTGTTGTATTGTTTATGTTTGCACTCTGTAAAGCACCCAGAGTGACCTTGGGTCAGATGGTGCAGAAGATCGATCAATCAATCAAATACAGTGGTATCTTCTATAAAGTAATTAATTCGTTCCAAATGAAATTGTGTTAAGCAAATTTTCCTTTATACAAATTCCCATAGGAATGCATTGAAAATGGAGTAATCCCATTTTTATGTTATACGGATTTTCCCCATAGGTGGTTATGTTAAGCAAATTTCCCCTATCTCCGGATATTTTTATGTTGTACAAATTTTATGTTATACAAGCTGTTTGTTATACAAGGGTCCACTGTAAATAAATAAATTGGAGGGGAGCTGAAAAGAACCCTTACGCTTGTGAAAGACAGAATGGAGATCTCTAAAGAACATTAAAAGAAAGACTCTCCAGCCCATTCCCCCCCGAGCCCTCGCCCAACCCCCACCGATGTTCCTACCTCCCCATCTGCGCTCTCGGTGGCCATGCACTGGTTCCCGGCCTGCTTGCTGAGGCGCTCTATCGTCGGCGCTTCCATGCGGCAGGAGCAAAGGGGCAGCTCTTCAAAGCGCTCGGTCTCCAGTGAACTTGTCTCGTTCGACACCCCTGGAAAGAAAGGGAAGGGAGAGGAAGAAGGGAGGAGAGAAGAACACCGGGAACTGAGTGGCGGCCTACATTCAGCTGCCACCCATCCTTCAACCCCTTGTCTAGCCGACGGGCTCTTCAGAATGGGCAACAGAGGGATGAGGGAGTGGCAAACCTTTGGCCCTTCACATGTTTGGGCCTATAACTCCCACAGCCACTAAACAGGAGGATGGCACAGCTCAGGACCACTGTCAGCAGCGTACCTTCGTTTGAAAGGACACTTATTCAGCGACAAAGATGTATTTATTTATTTATGAGTATTTTTACCCCGCCTTTCCCCTGTCATAATATGTAGAGTTGACAAAATACATGTAATGTATATTTAACAGAGAGAAAAGAGAATTTTTAAAATGGAGTCAGTCAAAAATGCAGTGTCATGATGTTAGCCACAAGTGCATGGAATTAGAAATCACTAGCAGGTTAAGTGATTTAGCACAGATGGAATAGTTAATGACATCATGGTGTGTCAGAATGTGATTGGTTAAAATCATGTCTGATGAGTTCCAAATGTGTATATAAGAAGTGGCTGTAATAATGTTAAACTGGGACTGTTTATGGTGAGAAACAGTACCCCACACTCTTTTGATTTGTATATATGTTATTGCTTGGTGTTATGCTGATGTTATTTGCTGTATATTTGCTGTATATATTCAATATAAGAGTTTTATTCTAAGTCATGTTTCTTTGTCTCTCCGTTTTTAACTTCTGATAATACTTATAACAATTACCTACACTTTATCTACATGCTACTGCTGCTAAGCTCATATTTTTCTCTGCTATACACATGTGTGTATTTTCTTTTCATAATCCCTTAATTATTGCTTGATAAAGACAGCTTACAGTAAGGAGAGACTATACAGTCCATTACAATTAAGACACAATCCGTTTGAGAAACAGGGAACTGAGGGGTATCTTACAGCATTAGAAGGCAACATGAAAGCTAACGATTGATTTACATAGTGTCAATGTAATCATGCACGGAGAGATCTAAACACAAAGTGGTTATAGCACAAAGTCTGTGTAGCCGTGTATGGTAGTCATAAAAAGGCACAATATACACCTTGGACAGAGAAGTCAGAGGTGGTGTGAGAGAGAAGGGTGAGGGAGGCCATTCACGTGTGTACAGAAAACCCCTCTCTCAACAAGCCCGGTCTGTCTGCCACTTATCAAGCTGCCCTTTCATGGATCCCCAAATAAATCAGAAGTACTTCTCACCTCCACCAGGAAGGCCCCCTGCTAAACAACCCATACTTAATAGGTGTTGGACCTGAAATGGCTCCTGGTGCTACAACGGTGCACAGAGACCACCGCGGGTTACAGGAAGGAGGCCACGTACCAGCGTTGTTTGGCGAAAGGGCCCCCTCATTGGGCAGCTCCAAACAGCCAAGAGGCACCTCGGTATATTCACTCTGTGTGGCTGAAGGGCCACCGTTCAACCCTGGGGGAGGAGAAAAAAGAACACACAAGAAGTCTCAGAAAAGGGGCGGGGTGGGGCGGGGTGGGGGGACACACAACACCGCCAGATAACCAAATCCCTTTGCACGTCACACTCGTCCACTCTCATCCAACCCACGGATGGCTGTTCAGCCAGTTTAGGGCTCTTCAATACAGATCTGGAAATATCCTCAAACTGTTATCGTTATTTTCAATACAGATCTGGAAATATCCTCAAACTGTTATCGTTATTTTATTTTATTTTAGCCACTCATTCCCTAATAAGACTGGAAGGGCACCACACACGCTATTTGGGAGCCGAGTCATAGCAACTGGACTTCTTTTCTTTCGGCATCGAAACATTTCACTACTCATCCCAGTACAGTAACCCCCCCCGCCAACCTATTGCAGGGGTTAGGGACCCAACCTGACCCGTGATAATTGAAAATCCGCAATATGCGGATGCAGGTTGGGTTGGGCCTGGGGCGCCTAGCTGGGGGCTCTTATACTTAGCCCCAGCCTGGTGCTGCCCCGAATGGGCCTGTGAGGGCCTTTCCGGGTCTTTTGGAGGCCCCAAAAGGGCCTCCCTGCGAACTGGAAGTCATTTCTGAGGCCTCCGACAGGCCCTCCCCCCTTACCCCAGGGCTTTCCCCCCTTACTCCAGGGGGTCTTTTTTCATATACTGTGGTCCCGCAATATAGTGGGACCGCAGTATATGAACCGTGAATGGGCGGGGGAATACTATAGCTGTGCTCATGACCTGGGGGTTCAATCCCAGGTAGCAGGCTCAAGGTTCACTCAGCCTTCCATCCTTTCAAGGTCAGTAAAATGAGTATATAAATAAATTGTAAACGGACCAGAGTGCCTTAAGCATTGAGGCTGTATATAAGCAGAACATCATCATCATCATCATCATCATCATCATCATCATCATCATCATCATCAT
>JAHTLZ010000207.1:1024851-1035682 GCA_023846285.1 Phrynocephalus versicolor | reverse complement strand
CATCATCATCATCATCATCATCATCATCATCATCATCATCATCATCACCACCACCACCACCACCACCACCACCATCATCATTTGAAAAGGCCAAGTCCAGCTTAACACCTGGTAGCTGTGTTAAGATGATCATCATCATCATCATCATCATCATCATCATCATCATCATCATCATCATTAATGGGCACGAATCAAAAAAATGGTGTTTCATTTGTCGTTTGTCGTTTTGGGGGTCCGTTTCGGTTGTTTCCATTTTTCGCGAATTTTCACAAAAAATCGTTTTCGTTCATTTTGTTACTGTTTCGTTACTGTTTATTTCAATTTTTGTGATTTTTTTAGCATTTAAAGCAGTTCAATGTATTGTCGTAACGAAAACGAAACTGACGACAAAGTTTCTGGTGTTTCTGTTCGTTTCGTTTCATTTTAGAGACAAAATTCGTGTCGTTTCGTTTCGTTACGTAACGAAACGAAAAAAGGGAAACGAAAAATTGTTCGTTTCGTGCCCATCTCTCATCATCATCATCATCATCACTTTGGACACTTTTCATCTTGTAAAGTTTTTTTAAAATCTGTGACTCTTTAAATCACCCAGAAAGCTCTTTTTGGCAAACAGTATAAAATACATATTAAATGAACAAAAGAAAAACTTGACTTGAGACTGTCAGAATTGTGTTTGTTTGGCTCAAGAATTGTTCCAAGAGCTTTTGGGTTACCGACCATATTTCCAGGCACAGTTGAAATATGACCTACGCAGCCTTATACATACAGGTTGGGTCTCGGATACCTAAAGGGCCCTATCTGCCTACATGAGCCTGTCTGGGCTTTTAAGGAGTTTGCAAGGGCAGTTTTTCCTCTTAGTTCTGCCCATGCCACAGGCCACTTTGCAAAGGACACAAGAAGAAAGTCAGAGTCTTCCTGGTGGCTGCTCCCCATCCTAGAACCCTCTTCCAAGGGGGACTCTAGTGGCCCCTTCTTTTATATACAAACAGGGATTTGACTCCTAGCTGGCAGCTGCAAAATGTTATTTTCAATGGTGAATGCTTTATCTCTCACTGTGCTTTTAAATGACTTTAGACTATTTTAATTACTGTTTATATACTCAAATATAAGTCTAGCTCTTCAGCCCTAATTTTGGGCTGAAAAAAGGGGCCCTCGACTTATATTCAGGTCAATACTTTTAGCCACTGAGACAAGTGGTCAGTGGCTAAAAGTCATTAGGAGCTGCCAGGCCCTGCTGCATTTCCCACCCTAGACTTAAACTCGATTCAAGAAGTTTCCCCAGTTTTTTGGGGTTAAATTAGGGGCCTCGACTTATACTCGGGTCGACTTATACTCGAGTATATACGGGTATGTACAGTGGTACCTTGTATAAAGGAATTAATTCATTCCAAATGAAATTAGGTTAAGCAAATTTTCCTTTATACAAATTCCCATAGGAATGCATTGAAAACAGAGTAATCCTATTTTTATGTTGTACAGATTTTCCCTATAGGCGATTATGTTAAGCAAATTTCCCCTATCTCTGGAATTTTTTATGCTGTACAGATTTTATGTTATACAAGTTGTTTGTTATACAAGGTTCCACTGTACTTGTTCTTAATACAACAATTTGCCTAATTATCACTCCTTTATTACCACCAGTTGCTTTTCAGCTGTAGCACTTTCAATTGTGTTGCAAGCTGCTTTGGGCTCTGCAGTGAGAGAAAGGTACAATTTAACTCAAATATGGAACACAATGATAATCTGACCGCTTTAAAAATACTGATCAACAGTTAATATTAAAAAAATACAAATGTAGAACACCTAAATAAAAATTTTAAGATTATTATTAATGGTGTTTTGTGTTCTCTAATCTGTTCTGCCACTTTGCTCCCCACATGTCAATGTTTTATTTATTTAAAATACTTATATGCCATCTTTTGCCTAAAGGATCCAAGACACCTTACAGTACCGAAAGAAATAAAGTAACAAGCTATCAGAATAAATCATTACAATATTATAAAGAGGGTTTTAAAAATCAATGATTTTTTTAAAGAAACCAAAATGTTTTAAGTCATGATTTTAATTTTTAAAAGTTTTTAATTTAAATTGTGATTTAAATTAACTTGATTTCAATGAACCCCATCCTGATTAAAAAGAACTAGATTAAAATGTACATATAAGAGCAATATTAAAAACTCAAGTCAAACAACAGAATTCAATACAGTAATCCACTTGGTCAACTAAACATTTAAAGGAAAGCCTGCCTGAAGAAAAAAAAGTTTTTACCTGCTTGAGGGTGGACAGGAAGTAACATGAAACACTACTGGATAGCATGTTTACTTTTAAACACTATCACTGAATTCAACTGGGATTTTATTTGGCATACATGCTTAACATTGTTGTAAACCTAGTCTTTACAACGGGGACAATCTACTCAACAGTAACAGCTATTAGAAACCAGAATAATGGCTGAACGATATTTCTCTGCCTACCTGAAACATCAGAGTCTTCATTTTTAGAAATTTTAAATGTGAAAAGAGATTGCATTTTTTACTTTGGAAAGCAAAAAGTGGGCCTTTTACATCTCCACATACTCTAGTTGACCATCTAGTTGTGAGGGACACAATTTGATTGACACTTCAGGGACTTTAGACAGCGACTCCCATAACCCCTCATCAGTGCGAGGATAATGGGAGTTGAAGTTATTTATTTTATTTATTTATTTATTCATTTCTATACCGCCCGTCTCCCGGAGGAACTCCGGGTGGTTTACAACAGTCACATTTACAATCAAAACTACTATCAGTAAACAAACAGACCAATAAAATAAACAATTATCACAACACATACATTCAACCCATGGTTTCCCCCTCTCTGAATGAGAGAACGGGACCAGGTTCAGAAGCAAACCTCACTGAGCAATAAACCTCATCAAAACGCTCTCGCTCTCTCAAGCTAAAGCTGCCTCATAAGGTCGTTCAGAGGAGAAAATTGGGAAAATACCACACCCCTCACCATGAGCTATGTAGGACAAAGGGCCAACATTAAAAAAAAAAAAACACAGCACACCAAGGCCTCCTCTGCCAGTAACCCAATGAACTAGAGGCTGTTTTAGAGGTCAAGGGATGCATTTGGAGCACGGGTAAATGCTGTTCACACAACCCCTAGTGCAGTGTTGGCGAACCTATGGCACGGGTGCCAAAGGTGGCACGCGGAGCCCTTTCTGTGGGCAGCCGGCATCACCCCTTCACAGCCACCTGGATTCAGGTTAAATTGCTGTGTTGCCCCTTTGTGAAAACATTAGTGGGTTCTGAATTGCAGTTTGGGCAATCGGTCCCTACAAGGTTCGCCATCACTGCCCTAGTGAGACAGCCAGCTGCAATTTCCCGAGAATCCCCTTGAACCTACACCCACCCTCTCCTCTATCCCAAAACAGACCACCCCAAAATGGGATCTTCGCCCTGCTGGCCTCTCCTCTTCCATCCTATTACTTCTGCTTCTTACACCCAACGGCCGCTTTCCTGCTCCACTCCGAGCCCACCAGGCAGAATTCCTCTGCCCCATTTGGAACCCTTAAGCAGACAGGTGGAAGGAGGTCTTCATCAAGTCTTTTCCTCCACTGGAGTAGGGAAGGTGCGGCTCATGGCCAATTTCATAAGTCCCACCCACATTTTCCTAGGCAAGCCTAGCATCTGGAAGGAACAGACCTACTTCCTTTCCTCAGCCTTTTTACCAGAGTTGTATGGAAGCAGAACCTTCAAGATCAATGGCTACCACTCTGGGCCTCCCCAACTGTTCTTGGACTACAACTCCCAGAAATCCTGACCAACACAGCTGGTGGTGAAGACTTCTGGGAATTTTAGTTCAAGAACATCTGGGGAGCCCAAGGTTGGGAACCACTGCTTTTGAGACAGCCTCTCCAAGAATCCTGCTGCCATTCAGATTCTGGGCACTGAGGACCATACCAGTGAATTTTCCAGGCTCTGTCAAGAATGCCTTTTCACGGGAAGATAAGTTCTTCAGATGTTCAGAGAGCAGACAAAGGCCTTCCTTCTTACGGCGTTTAGGTCGGGATAATGAAGCCATTCTGGCTGCCCAGGCTGTTTAGACTACAACTCCCAGAAACCCTTGCAATCAACCATGTTGGCCACATTTTCTGGGAACTGAAGACCAAAATGTCAGGCTCCCTGCTTGCTATAGTGCCACACAGGGGATATGCAAAACACCAAAGCATTTTGTGGTATCTTAAATAGTAACAATTTTATTAAGGCATAACTTGTGGTGGCTTGCACATGGCCATTGGCTGCATCCACTGTGTGGATGCTGGTGGTAGGTAACTCTGAGGTAAGAGAGAAATGAAGAAAATGTAGATGCTGATATACTTATTATTCCCAAAATATCATCTACTGAGTGTTAGCACAAAAAGTCTGGTGCAAGGAACGGCAATTAGCTGATTACCATGGTTTTTTATACAACTTTATCCTGATTTAGAAAGACTGAATCAAGATAAATATTTGTTTTTACCAGGAACCACAGTCATTTTTCAGAAACCATGGTCCAGTCTGTTAACACGTAATTTGTGATGAACTAAATAAGCGGCCCCAAATTATTATATAAATCCATAGTTTGTTGTCAATTTACAAACTCAAAGGTTACTACTAATTTTTAAACCATAGCTGGTTGTGATAGCTAAACCTATAACCTTGGCTTACATGTGGCTTGTTTGCTAAAATGTCCACCTCAAATAGATACTAACAAAAGACAGCCTAAGTTGCTGGACAAAGCACAGCTTCTTGGATGGAATGTCATGCAATTTGGGGGTTAAATTATGACTATGTTCCAATACTAAATTGTACTGACTCTGATAGGCAGTTATGACTGCTCCAGTGTGGTGCAATGTACCTGGATTGAGAGTCTGGTTTGGTGGTGGGATTAGAGATCAAAATGAAAAAGTGAATTAAAGCAACAGTGTCCCTTTTATTCAACAGTTTGCTTAATAACTTAAACAGGTATTTTATTTCAATCAATAAATGATTAGCATAGCAGCCAGAATCCTAACTGGCTAATGTCAGTTTAAGCACAGTGATATAAACTGCAGCAGCAAATTGTCCACTAGTTAATTAAAACACTGCTTTTATTTCTCATCTCATACCAAGTCATACCACTAGCATTCAATGAAGAATACAAAATGCCTTTTGACTGCTAACAATTTGACACTGAGATCTGCATCACTGCATCTAAGCTGGTATAAAGAACCAAGTGAATTCTGGTCATGAAAGACTTTATATGAAATATTTAATACCATTAACATTTAAATACCTGAAACTCCTGATGGGGAGAAAGGTGGCATATACAGTTTATATATATAAACACATTTTCTATCAAATAAAAAAGATTCCAAGTACAGAATATGAAATGTTTCAGTTACCAAGTGCCAGCCTCAAACTCAAGTCCTGTGATTTCAGGTGTGAGAAAAGCAAGAATCTTACACCAAAGACCACTTGATATTCTGTATTTGCCATTGTGTAAATATTTGTGAAGTTGCCCATATTATAAATTTTGCAAGGATTTTTTTGTTTGTTTGATATTTTATATAGACTTCTACATCCTCTTCTTACGGTCCTGAGACCCTTGAAAGAAGGTACGAAAGACAGAAAACAACAGATCAGTAGAAATAGGAACAGCATTGTTTAATCAGTTTTCTGGAAGGGGTCGGAGAATTCCTAAAAAGGGGCAGAGATTAAATCATTGCCTGGTGCCTTGCTATTATAATTTTGGACGGGGCGGGGGATTCAAATATTGCTGGCGGAGGGGACCGGGAAAACACGTGGAGTGAAGGAGGTTACCGGGAAAAATGAAGAACCGAAGTCAAGACAGAAGGAAATCTCAGGATCGCAAGTGGTGCGAAGCTGGCCGTGAACGCAAACTCGCTTCTTATGTTACTGTTACGGCGACTTTCCTGCCTGCTCCGAAACGATCTTTTTTTCCCTTGTTCTTTCGCGTCCTCCTTGGACGCTCACCCAGAGCCTCCCTCCTCACTGCAAGCCGAGTCCAAGAGCTACCCTGAACTAATGCAACCTGGGAACAACGGAGGAAACAATCGCTCTCTCCCCGCCCGGCCTTCCCCGTTTGCAATCCCTTCCAACGGCAAGCCACATCCTCGCCTCCAAGGATCGGCTTCCTTACTCCACCCCGAGGGCTCAGGATCAGTGCAGGAGACAAAAGAGAGAGAATCGCCGTTTGCATTTCCGAAATCAGCTTGCAAGCCCCTCCCAGTTGGCCAGCGGGGAGCAAAAAAAGGCCACGAGTGATGGGGACGGGGGGGATCTCGAAGGATTTTCTCTTGTCGCCCCCCTCCACTTTCTCCCTTCTGGACCCCTAGCGTCCTGGTGTGGCCTTCCCGCCCGCCCCCCGCCCCACCATCGTGCATAAATCGGCGCCCCAAACCTGCGCGACTCCTGCTCCGGCCGCCTCCATGGTCTCGCGCCGCCGCGGCAGCAGAGCCGGCCCCGCACTGACGTCACGGCCGCGGGGAGAGTCAAGGGGAGCGGAGGGAGGCCGGCCCTTAAAGGGGCCGCTTCTTTTTCCCCTTGGCTCAGCGCAGACAAAAGAAGAGGCAGAAGGAAGCTGGGATTTCCCGCCCCTAGAAGCAATCTGTCTCCTTGCTGGGCTGGCGTTTCTTCGACGTTTCTTTCCCTGCCTCCTCTAGAGCTGTATATCTCAGTTCAGGGAGATAGACAGTCCTCTGAGAATGTGCAGAGTGTGGATTCTCATTTTGCTGCTTTCTGGCGGCCTTTTTTTTAACAAATTGTTTATTTATTTTATTTTTTTATACCGCCCGTCTTCCCCAGGGAACTCCGGGCGGTTAACAATATGGATTAAAAAAAAACAGATAAAGTACAAAGTGACAACCACAAAAATAAAAATAAAAAGCTTTAAAAGGGGGAGAAGGAGTAGAGGAGACAATTCAATAATAAGAGAGAATTATCCGCAAGAGGCTTCAAAAAAGGAAAAGGGGAAGAAAATAAATTAATTAAATCAAATCACTCAACACTTGGTTATTTAGGCAAGCATTGGAAAAGGACCGGTCTGTTTTCTGTCAGCATTTTTTTTTTGCGCATTGATGACACCATTTATTTGCATGTTATTTCTAGTCTTTATTTTCTGGAAGTTGAGTCAGGGCAAGTGGACATCTTTTCTTGTGAGATCGAAACGTTTTGCTCCTTATCCAAGTAGCTTCGTCAGTCGGTGACCTGGATTCTTTTGTTTGTTGCATTGTAGCCTGTTTGGTTTATATGGTGTTAACCGCCCAGATGGACAGAATAAAATAAAATAAACCTATGGCCTTTCAAATGGATTTTAAGTCTGGACTTAAGCTCTCAGCATTCAGTGGTGGTGAACTTTTGGCCCTCCAGATGTTTTGGACCACAACTCCCACAGTCCTTTGCCATTGGCAATCTAGGCTCAGAATTCTGGGAGTTGTGGTCCAAAACATCTGGAGTGCCGAAGGTTCGCCACCACTATATGCTCTTGCAGTGCTCAGCCTACATAATTGTTTCTACTGGATGGAATTACGCTCCCTCTGAAAAGTCAGGTTGGCTGTTTGGGTGCGCTCTGTAAATGATCCTGGATGTTCAGGTTTCCACTGTAGCCCAGAGGGCCATTAGGCAGTGAAATATAATAATGTAATCATCTTAGAATTGCAGACCTGGAAGGAACACTACAGATCATCAAGTCCAGCCCCTGGATATGGACTCGGTGGGCATACCACTTTCTCCATTGCACCAGGAACCCAAATATCCAGCCAGGCCAATTCTTATTCTCCTAGATACAGTGGTCCCCTGCCCTTTCGCAGTTCATATACTGCGGTCCCACTATATCGCAGGACTGCAGTATATGAAAAAGACATACAGTACTGTTTCAGGCCTCCCATACTTACCCCAGGACTGGTGCTGCCTCAGACGGGCCTGCGAGGGCCATCCCAGGCCTTCTGGAGGCCCTAAAGTGACTTCCGGATCATCATAAGTAATTTCTGAGGCTTCTGAGGGCCGTTCTAGGCCTGTCAGAGGCCTCAGAAATGATTTTCAGCGATCCGGAAGTCACTTTGGGGGCCTCCAGAAGGCCCAGGAAGGCCCTCACAGGCCCATTCAAGGCAACGCTAGGCTGGGGTTAAGGACAAGAGCCCCCAGCTAAACCCCCCCCCCAGGCCTGGCTTGACCCGCATCCACATATTGCAGATTTTCAATTATCGTGGGTCAGGCTGGAAGCATCAGCAAGAAAATCAGTTCAAGGTTCTGGTTTCCAGTCTGTAAGTCTATCAACAATCTAGGCACAAAATGGGTTCAAGGGTGGCTAAACCCATATGAATTGGTGTAACTCTGTTAACAGTCGATTCTTAAAGGCTTTGCTTTCCAGCTCTTGGGTTAAGTTTCAGCAACAGGGCTCTTTCAGCGCTGGTGCCACACTTTGGAAGCCTTCCCCCACCACAGCATTCACGTATGCCTTTGTGATTGTTTTCAACAGCTCTGTGAAGAAATGTTTTATTCCCATCTGTGGGAAGTTATTTATTTACAGCATTTGGAATGTTTTTAACCCCACCTTTCTCCTTGGAAAAGGACCCAAAGTGGCTTACAATAATGAGGGACAATATACAGTCCAGAACATTTAAGACATATTCAAGTTAAGAACAGGGAGCTTGAAGAGGCATCTTAGAACATTAAAAGGTAACATTAGAGCTACAAAGAGCACACAAGTAGAAAAGAAAAATCCATTATGAGGGGTGAAAAGCAACACAGAAAACATGTGGAAAAAGCAACATGTGGAAAAGGCAACACGGAAAACGTGGTGCTTGCAACACACATGCTGGGGGGGTGATTGGACATGAACAGCTGAAATTTTAAGTTACCCAGTTGCCAAATTTATTTCATTTTTATTTCTGTAAGTAGCACTGCAACACTAAGTTTTCAAAGAAGTTAGTCTGTACAGCCATATCCAGACAAAAATAAAAAATTAAAAAATAAAATAAAAAATAAAAAATAGAATGCACAAATGGTGGGGCACCTTAAAGACTGTTGTCTTATAATGCATCCCTTTGTAGATACATTCACTTCTTCATACAGTCTGAAGAAGTGGATGAATCCTCAAACGTTCACATTGAAACATGACTGTCTTTTTTAAAGGTGCTATAACATCAAAAATGTTTGTTTTGGGGGCTTTTTGTCAAAATATGCAAGTACCACCAACTTAATCCCAGGAGTTCCTTCAAAGATCATTTTAAGAGTTTTGTCTAAATTGGTTTTCTCATCAAAGTCAACTGCCAAAGTAAGGAAGTAGCTTTAAGAAATGACCACCAGAAAGAACAAAAGAGAATTGCCGTGTAATTTTCCTGCCTATTGAAGATATCAACACAATGAACACAATCTGGACACAATACATACATGGACACAATCTGGGCAGCAAGAATGACAAGCCAGCTGACAGAAATGCTGACAATGTAAGGTGCTAACCTGTACAGGGAACAGGCATGGAGGACCTGCAGTACCATTAGGCACTACTACCTGTTTCCTCAGGTAGCAGATAACAGACATTGCAGAAGAGGGAGCTGTGACGTGTCCCCCTGGCAATTCTCTTCTGGTGGAGAAAGTCAGTTGTGTGTTCCTCCCCTCCCTACCTCACCAGCTCTAAGCTAGATTCCTGCCTTCATGGGAGGTGGAGGATGCTGGTCCATCAACTGTGCAGACGTCAAATTCATTTTCAATGTGTGTCGTGTTCATACACAGAACTGAGAGAGACAGCTTGCCTTTTAGCACTTGTTGTCTTAGCAAAATCTCAGGCTGGCGTTAGGAGATGGCCTTGGTTTCATGGCACTCTTGTGGCCTTCCATTTTCCCATTACCTTCTCTTCTCTCCGATCTCTCTCTAGAAGATACACACTGCCAAAACTCCTTCACACAGATTTTTTGACAGATCTACCCATCTAGAGATCAGTACTTCCCAACCTTGGATCCCCAGTTCTTGGACTACAACTCCCAGAAACCCCTGGCCAGGAGAAATAGTGAAGTGAAGGCTTCTGGGAGTTTTAGTCCTTGAACATCTGGAGGATCCGAGGTGGGGAACCACTGGTACAGATCATCAAATGCAAGAATCATGTTTCAATAAACACCACTCCAAATACTTAACAACAACAAAAACACAGAGGCTTTTATTTGTATTTTTTATTTGTATTTTTTTAGAAAAAAATTAATGAAAAAGAAACTAGTTAAAGAGTCCAGGAGATCAGAATCAATACCACTTTGAGGGGACGGAGGGGGTAGGGAAATGCTCATATCCTATTGTCACTTCTAAGACTAATTTCAAGAGCATAAGGGATTCTGCGTAGGTGGGCATTTTGGTAGTCAATCAAAACTGTGCTAATCCAGAGAATTTCAGCTTCCTTTTTTTCACCAACGCAAGCAAATTTCTAGCCCTCAAAGCTGTGATGACTGATGCTTGAAGGTTACAGGCAATTCCGGATCTTATCTCAGAAAGCAGAGTGGAATTAAAGCAGAGATCAGAAAACACAGTAGTGCTTCTTTGCACAACAGCTTCCCAGAATATCTTCATATAATATCTTTGGATTAAACAGCCTTTCTTGAGGGGCAGACCTAATGGTTCAGAAAAAGGCAGGAAAAAAAGTCATTTATGGCCCATGATTCTTCTTGGAAAAAATAAAATATTGTATATAATCGGACATAAATGTGTACATTCGCCTGGAGGTGCCCATTCTGTCATAAGAACATAAGAAGAGCCATGCTGGATCAGGCCAAAGGCCCATCTAGTCCAACTTCCTGTATCTCACAGTGGCCCCACCA
>JAHTLZ010000207.1:1006530-1024841 GCA_023846285.1 Phrynocephalus versicolor | reverse complement strand
TGTGTGTGTGTGTGTGTGTGTGTGTGTGTGTGTGTGTGTGTGTGTGTGAAAATTTTTTGTAACCTGGGGTTTTCCATAGAAAAAAAATTCGTAACCCAGGTTTTTGCGGAATTTTCCCCCCAGACATACAGGACTTCCGGATGGGCTTCGTTTCGTAATCTGAAATTTTCGTAACCTGAGGCTTCCGTAACACAGGGTGCAACTGTATATAGCAGTTAGTCTTTAAGCTGCCAGAATACTTTTATTTTATTTTTTTAGTTTTCTTTTCTTTTTGCCTGACCTACTGGGAGCGGTGCAAGTTAAGCCGCTACTTAAATATTTCACATGCCTCAAGAACCCACAAGGGTCTCCATAAATTGGACCGACTTGGCAGCACATACCAAGAGTCACAAAGAATGCATGGATTTCCTTTTTTCACTCTGCTTCTGTTAAGCCAATGGAAAAGCCAAGGAAATCTAGACTTGGAAGTCCCGTTCCCCTAACGCAAGAAACCCAACTACTGCACTTCTGGGTGACAAGATGATAATCACTGCCTCTGCCCTCTGCCTACTAAGCACGCGTTCACAGCCATAAGGACAAGAAACTTGCATAAAAGTATTTGCACTGATTATAAAAACCGCCAGTCACAAAGAATGCATGGATTTCCTTTTCTCGCCATTCACTCTGCTTCTGTTAAGCCAATGGAAAAGCCAAGGAAATCTACACTTGGAAGTCCCGTTCCCATAACGCAAGAAACCCACCTACTGCACTTCTGGGTGACAAAATTCCCAATAATCACTGCCTCTGCCCTCTGCCTACTAAGCATGCGTTCACAGCCATAAGGACTAGAAACTTGCATAAAAGTATTTGCACTGATTATAAAAACTGCCAGTCACAAAGAATGCATGGATTTCCTTTTCTCGCCATTCACTCTGCTTCTGTTAAGCCAATGGAAAAGCCAAGGAAATCTACACTTGGAAGTCCCGTTCCCCTAAGGCAGGCATGTCCAAACTTCAGCCCTCCAGATGTATTGGACCTTGGAGCCTCGTGGCGCAGTGGTTAAATGCCTGTACTGCAGGTAAAACTGTGCTCACGACCTGGGGTTCAATCCCAGGTAGCAGGCTCAAGGTTCACTCAGCCTTCCAGCCTTCCAAGGTCGGTAAAATGAGTACCCAGCTTGCTGGGGGGGGCAATGTGTAGCCGGCACACTGTAATTCAAATTGTAAACCGCCCAGAGACTACTTAAAGTGGTATGGGGCGGTATATAAGCAGAACACTTTGCTTTGCTTTGCTTTGCAACTCCCACAGTCCTTTGTCACTGGCAATCTAAGCTTAGAATTCTGGGAGTTGTGATCCAAAACATCTGGAGGGCCAAAGTTTGGACATGCCTGCCCTAACGCAAGAAACCCACCCATTGCACTTCTGGGTGACAAGATTCCCGATAATCACTGCCTCTGCCTACCAAGCATGGGTTCACAGCCATAAGGACTAGAAACTTGCATAAAAGTATTTACGCTGTTTATAAAAACCGTCTTAGAAGCTTGACATTCCACACTTACCATGATGCAAGTCTGGAAAAGCAGGATATACTCAGCTCTGCTGCTCCCCTTATCAGTTTGCCTTCACAGTCTACCCGATTCCTCTAGATTGCTCGCTTGGTATTTGGATGGAATTCCACTCCCTCTCACACACTCACCGCTAATCAAAACTAGAGAGATTCTGAAGTCAAACTCCAAAGTAGAGACACTTTTCGCCCATACGATTCTGGAGTCTGAATTGTCAGAGAAAATCCACCCATCAGATTTAAACGGTGGTTGTTTTCCTTTCACCACTACAAACCCCATCCCAAACCTACAAACCATACGGAGGTGGGGGGGGGAAGCTCCAATAAGGGTTTCCTGGTGAACCAGACCCACCCCCTGGAAAACAAGAAGGAAGATCAGAGGTCATGGACTACGGTCCGTTTGCTTTCCCTGCTGACACTGCCGCTGTTTTAAAACAACCTCTCTTATTTTGGTTTCTTTGGCTACTGAGAGAGAATGAGGTCTTTTCAGCTTTTAGAAGAGGAGGAGGAGGAGGAAGAGGTATTTCGGAGTCTGAGGCATCTCCCCAAAGAACTCAAAGGGCCACAGTCCTACACCCCATGACTTGGGAGTCGGTGACTTCGACGGGACCTCACCGTCCGCTAAAACACATGCGTAGGACTGGGCTTGAAAAGAGGTAGTGGTGTCTGGCCAGAGGGCATTTGGGACACAGCCACGGGGGGCCTTGCGAAGAAGGTCGGCGTCTTCAAAATGGCCGAGCTGGGAGAGACCCCGTGGCATCCCTGAGGCCAGCCACTGTCAAGGAGGCTCAGTGGGGAATCGAACTCCCAGCCTGATGCCTAAACTCCTGAGCTATCCAGCCATTCGTTAAAAAAGAAGAGACACCCAAGAACCCTTTGTCCTGCACCCTCACCCCTGCCAGTCCCTCCTGAGTGACTAGATCCCCTTCACATCCTGGACAATCCAGGAACCTTCCTTCCCGTACAACCTACTCATATATATTTTTTTCCTAATCCACTAGCCCCGCCCCACCCCCACGCCCCTTCCACAGAATCCAAGAGTTCCACCTCGCTAGTATACTAGACACTAATGCTATTCCCCCCGGAACACCTCAAGGATTCCTGGCTCGCCACCCCCTACGTTCTAACCGCTACACCCCCGTTTCCCTCCCTCAGAGCTCAGGAGCCGCCACACCCCCCAACCAACCCCCGTTCCGTTTCCCGCCAAGGCCGGCCCTCCTGCCCCCTGGCGGCGGCGGCGGCCATTTTCCTCTCCCCTCAGCGCAAGAGGACGTTGATCTCCGTCACGCCGGCCTCCAGGACGTTCTCGGCCGTGGTCTTGCCGTGCTGCTCCTTGAGGTGGCGCCGGATGGCGGGCTTGTGGGCGAAGCGGACGTCGCAGTAGGAGCAGCGGTAGGGCCTCTCGCCGCTGTGGAGGTTCATGTGGTCGTGGAGGGTGGACTTCTGGGTGAAGCACTTCCCGCAGATGGCGCACGAGTGGGACTTGACCCCCCGGTGGACGTTCATGTGGCGGTTGAGGTTGCTGCTGTGGTTGAACTGCTTGCCGCAGCGGGGGCACATGAAGACGAAATGGTGCGCCCGCATGTGGAAGACCAGCTTCTCCACCCCCTGGAAGACCTCCTCGCACTTGGTGCAGCGGATGATCCTGGAGCCGTTCCCGCCGCCGCCGCCGCCTCTTCCCATTGCGGGGAAAGTGGAGAAGGGGCGCCCGCTCAGTCCCGCTAGCACCAGCCCCATCCCGCCCCCGCTACTCTGGCACTCAGCCGCCACCGCCGCCGCTTCGCTCGTCTCCTCCAAGTAGCCTCCGCCGGGGATAATTAAGAGGCCTTCGCCCTCAGCATCCTCGGACAGGCTGTAAGAGGCCTTCACGACCCCGTGAGGAGGCTTCTCCGGAGTCGATTCCGGGGAAGACCCCATGGCCTCTGCCACCGTCGAGTTGACTTGAGGCTCTTCCTGGTCTCCGGATCCATCTTTGCTCCACCCGGGTGGCGGGGAAGACTCTTTCCCCCAGGCTGGCTGAGGGGAACCTTCCTTGTTCCAGCTTTGTTGAGGGGACATATCTTTGTTCCAACTGGCGCCCCCTTGCTGTGGCTGTTGTTGTTGCTGCTGCTGCTTCTTTTGCCGCTGAGCCACCTCCAGGGCCGATTCAATCTTCACAATGCAAATGTCGGAGACAGCATCCTCGTCACCATAATCGTCTTCCTGATCTTCGTCGTCGTCCTCAGCTTTCATCTCCAGCTCCTCTTCGAGGGGGAACTCCAGCTTGACAGGCCGCTGCATGGACCTGAGGGATGCAAAAGACACAAACGTTAAGCCTGTCAGTAGGGGAAACGGCCAGCAGCATCCCTGTAAGGTTGCCTGATGCCACTCCTTTCTCAGGCGGGTATCCTCGGGGCCTTGTGGGATTTTTCACTCCAAAAACACCTGAGCGACACCAAGTTGTGAGAACCTTTATTGACACATCACTAGTTGCTTCAGAGCAGGGGATGTGTGGCACTCCAGATGTTGTCGAACTGGACCTCCCAGCATCCCCAATCACGAGTCAAAAGATGGCTGAGGAGGATGGGTGCTTGAGTCCAACAAAACCTAAGGAGCTCAGCTCCCCACCCCCAATTTAACCCAATGCCACTTTATTCTAGCTGGCTGCATTTCTTTTAAGGTTTCAGAAGGAAAGGGACATGCCTAATATTGTTACTTGGGATTATTTTAGGCACCCGTGTTAAGATCCCAATATGAAATCTCCTTCCTACAAGCTATTTTTCCACCGCTGAGTCCTTTGACCCTACTTCCCGCCTACGGGCTTAAAATGTACTAGCAGTGGACTATGGAAGGCATGTCTAGGCATTCTTGTGTCACTGGTTTGATTAGGGCAGTGTTTACAAAGCTATGGCACAGGTGCCAAAGATGGCACTTGGAGCCCTTTCTGTGGGCACCCGGCATCGCCCCTTCACAGCCCCCTGTATTCAGGTTAAATTGCTCTGTTGGCACTTTGTGAAAAATTAGTGGGTTCTGAATGGCAGTTTGGGCACTCGGTCTCTAAAAGGTTCACCGTCACTGGGCTAGGGTGAAACCAGGAAGTGAGATGACCGATAGGAAAACATTTTAGAAATTGCCTTGGTCTAGGAAATAGGATCATTTCGCACAACAGCCTAAATAATTTGGAAATCTCTTATTGGGCAATCTCTATTGCCTTTTTGCAACTTTTTGCCTTAACATCAGCACCTAATGAGCCTATTCAGGCTAAGGTTATAAACTGGAAGCCTCGCACCAACTTTCCTCAGACTGACGAAGCTACTTGGATGAGTAGTGATACGTTTCAAACTTTCAAGAAAAGAAGTCGTTGCCACGTCTCAACGTCCAGATTCTCATAGTTACATTCTCGGTAACATTTGGATGTACATAATAGAGTCAATTCAGAGCACGTGAGCCAGAGTTAACAATTTAATCAAACAGGAAAAGTAGGACTAACTTGCACTAAACAGAGTACTGTATGAGGATTTTTTTTCAGCAGCTGCCAGGAGATGGTGCTATTGCCTTAGTTACCCAGCTTTCGGGTGTGTGTGGGGGAGGATTAAACTGCAAATGAACAAGAATCCTTATCTAAAACCATTAAATTGCTCTCCTTGGTCACCTGTGGAAGATCAAGAATCACCTCCAGGGGACTTAACCAGGAACCTTGACCAAAGTTAGGCTGGACAAAAGTTAGGGTTTACAGACACATGTTAGTTTCAGTGTAAGAATACAAAGGGGACTAGGGAACTGCAGTGATCTTATGGGCCAGGGCTGTAGGGACAGAGACCCTCCGGCAAACCTCTTGCGCGAGTGTTCTTTGTGGGACGAGGTCGAGCACCCCACCACGCTGGGGGACTTGGACCGCCGATGCCCCCCGTATTTCGCCGTCTCTTCCTTGAGGCTGATCTTGGGCTCGATGAACTGGGACAAGGCGTTCCGGCACTTCTCCACCACATGCTCCATCTGCAGGTAGCTGGCGGCCGTCAGGTAGTTGACGATGTCCCGGACGGCAAACTCCAAGGCCCCCGTGTAGCACGAGAGGAGGAGGTCGGCCACAATCTTGGCGCTGTGCATGAGGGAAACCTGGAGCTCCGAGGAAGGGTTGAGGAGGAACTGGTCCCTCAAGAACGGGGAGCAGGCGGCCAGGATGACCTTATGACCCCGGAACTTGAGGCTGTCGGCCACGATGGTGACGTCGCAGAAGCGCTCCTCCGAACGCAGCTGGTTCATGTTACGCAGGGTGGCCGCCTCGTGGCCAGGGAGCTGGAACCGAAGGAGCTCCACGCCAGAGGCCATGATGGGAGGGGAGGAAGAGGAGCGTAGCGACCACAGAGGGAAGGGTGGGAGGCGGCCAATGGCATAAAACAGGAGGGCTCCCAAATCCCAAAACCTTGAAAAAGACAAGAGGAAGAGAAAGTGACACCATGCTGCTGCGTACATTCTCTCAAGTGCCCGCAGCTCTAAACCCTACTGCTAGTTTCAGCCAGAGCAGACCCTACTGCAGGGGTGTCCAAACTTTGGCCCTGCAGATGTTTTGGACCACAGCTCCCAGAATTCCAAGCCTGTATTGCCAGTGACAAAGGACTGTGGGAGTTCTGGTCCAAAACATCTGGCGTGCCGAAGGTTCCTGCAGTAATAGTGAACCTTTGGCACTCCGGATGTTTTCGACCACAACTCCCAGAATTCCAAGCCTGAATTGCCAATGACAAACGACTATGGGAGTTGTGGTCCAAAAGATCTGGAGGGCCGGAGTTTTGGACACCCCTGACCTACTGAATCCATGGGGTTTGATGGCATATGTTCATCGGGTCTACTCCAACTGGGACCAGGAACTGGACTTATATACAGCAGTGCCTTGGTTTACGAGCACAATCCATTCCGGAAACAGGCTCGTAAACCAAAATACTTGTTCATCAAAAACAATTTCCGCATAGGAAATAATGGAAACTTACCCCTGATTCGTTCTGCGGCAAAAGTTTCCATTATTTCCTATGTGGAAATAAGATTCTGCAACCTACGTGAGCGCAGAGGCAATGGCCGCAGTCTGCAAGCACCTCTAGTGCTCATTTTGAAAGACATTGCTCATAAACCAGAGGATTTCGCTGAAATTTTATGATTTTGCTCATCTTGCGAAATGCTCGTACACCAAGGTGCTCGGAAGCCAATGCATTACTACTAACGGTTCGTTTCCCTAACTTTCTAACCTGATGTTTCTGAAACTAAGCCTGGATTATTGTGTTCAGCTCAAATCCCACCTTTCTTAAAAATTAAAGATGGAGATGAACTGAAAACTGAATCCTGTTTTCTGACAAACTTGGCTGAGTTGTCAAAATTCCTCAATTTGGATTTGTCCTAAATCAAGTCCTCCAATGTTTACGAATTGGCTAATTTTTTTTAGCAAATTTTGATTCGTTAATTCATTGGCCTATAAATTGCCCCCCAAGGCTCCCAGAGACACCAAATTTGCATCCCAGTTCTCCTCTACAATCCCTCCAAGTTTGACAGAGGTTGGAACTTTGATGTCTGAGTTATATACCCCCAAATAGGCTTGCACAGGAAAGTTCTCCCAAGATATCTAGAGACTCCAGAGTTGCACAGAAGCCTCTTCTGACTCTCCTCAGCCATCCTTCCAAATTTGGTGAAGACTGGGTTTCCCAGGGACAATGAACCAGGGGTGTCCAAACTTCAGCCCTCCAGATGTTTTGGACCACAACTCCCAGAATTCCAAGCCCGTATTGCCAAAGACAAAGGACTGTGGGAGCTGTGGTCCAAAACATCTGGAGGGCTGAAGTCTGGACACCACCTGTGGCCTAAACTGTTAAGATGTCTACACATACCACTGGGGAAGAATGGGCAGATGGAGAAAATGTGGAAGCTAGAACATCCCCTGATATATTTCTACTCTGTCTTCCACTGTCACAAGACAACAGCAACATGATTTGCCACCACAGGGCAGGATGCTAACCTCTTCCTGGATCTACACGGTCTTTCCCACCTACCTATGGCCTGCCCATAGGTAGACTGGAATCTTCCACTTCCATTTTAGCTTACAACAGTTTAAGGTTCAGGGTGTACTTAACCACTGCTAATCCTGACAGGGATTTATTTTGTTAGCCAGACAGAGGTTTGGGGGTGGCAGCCCCGCCTCCTCCTGTGGGTGTCCACTCAGAGGCAGTGCCCAGAGGAGGCGGGGCAAGAAAGCCAGGGCGCTGCCTCTGAGTGGTTACCTGCTGAAGGAGGCGGAGCTGTGAAGCACTCTTAACCCATTCAAGCCAAGAAACAAGCCAAGCAGGCGGTTCGTGCCCATCTCTAATCCTAAATCTGGCTTGGCTGAATCAAGCCCAGCTTCATCAACTAGACTTTGAAGCTGGCCTGTGTCACAAAAAAAATGATAATTAAGACTAATCACAATTTGGTCATTTTGGTCAATACCACCTGCCACTGTTACTTAAACTTTGAAATCAAGAGACCTTCACACCTGCATCAAGGAGAAACAGAGGGATGCTCAACTCACTCTTTTAAGAATAATGATTCTCCAAACCATTGATAGCTCAGTGGTTTAGGTATCTGGCCAAAGAGCCTGAATTTGGAAGTTCAGTTCACCCATATACATCCCAGAAAAGCCAGGCTCTGTGGCCTTGGTTGGCACAGAGAAGCCAACCTGTACAGTCCTGGGATGCCCCCAGAAGACAATGGTAAACTTCAGAGTGTTCTCTGTCTGGAAAACTCTGGAAAGGGTCACCATAAGTCAGAATTGACTTATGAGTATTATTATATTAAGGCATATAATCAACCAACTACCTAATCACTCTATTTAGACGAGTATCCAAATGCAACAGACATTTCCCTGGCCTCCCCTTCCAAATCTGTCCACGTTTTGCACATTTGTGTGGTACAGAACGGATGTGTACACAGCCTTGCTCAGTTCTTCTGTAGCTGCTGTTCACACGTCCCTCCTATCTTCCAGCCAACAACATGAGTGAAATGTCCACTTCATGTGTTACATGGGGCAGCCCACTCTGCTGCCTACAGACACTGCAAAAGACATACAAAAGACACGCTAGGCCAGAGTGATCCCACAAATGAAGTTCCCTTTGCCGCATGCAAAAGTTGGATGGAGAGACCACTGTAAGAAAAAGTACAAGTATCAACTGCAAGCAAAACTACCAGATCATGACAGACCAGGTGTCCTTTACAGTAAAGCACACCCTCTGGGTGCACACCCGCATGGGTGCAATGGGAAACACTCATGGGCACAAGCCCCCTTATGCATGATGTTGCACACATGTTGCCCAAGTACCTGCAGGTGCCTTCCATGTGGAACTATGGAATGCAAATCCCCCGTGCAAGCACAACAAGTGTGATCTCAAAAGTAGTCCGACCAGGGCACCTCTACTGCTTGCACACACACACACACACACACACAGAGGCTCCATTTGCACGCCAACCTTTCCAAGCACCATCGGTGCTGCTGATCCTGAAACGGTTGCACTTTCTTTTCTAGGACCTTTCCTTCCTTCCTTCCAATTTTGCATACTTTCCGCAGACACGGATCTAGCCTGTTCACAAGCGTGCCTTTCCTGCGTGTACCCAAAAAGGCACCTTTCGTGGAAGCACGCCAAGCTTTCCAAGCACCATCGGGGATGAGCCTGAAACGGTTGCACTTTCTTTTCTAGGTCCTTTCTTTCTTTCTTTCTTTCTTTCTTTCTTTCTTTCTTTCTTTCTTTCTTTCTTTCTTTCTTTCTCTTTCTCTCTCTCTCGCTTTCTTTCTTTCCAATTCTGCATACTTTCCGCAGACACGGATCTAGCCTGTTCACACGCGCGCCTCCCCTGCGTGTACACCCCCCCCAAAAAAGGGGCACCATTCGAGGAAGCCCCGGGATTCCTCCGCAGCCTCCCCGTGTTTCCCATCCAGAGCCCCAGCGCCAGACAATGCGATCCCCGCCCCTCCTTCTCCCGCCCCCCCAACCCTCGCCTGCCTCTTGTCCTCCTTTCCCGCGCTCCTTTCTTTCTTGCGGGGATGGGGGGGCGACCCACCCACCGACCCCCTTTCCCGACCCCCGACCCCCCCATCCCCGATTTCCCAGCCTCTTCCCATTCACACCACCCCCTTTCCTCACCTGGCACGCCGCGCCCCCTCCCCTCCCTCCCTCTCTCTCTCTCTGTTGGAGGAGAGGGGGTGGCCCCAAATGGCCAAAGAAGGAGGCAAAAGGAGAGAGAGAGAGACAGAGAAAGGAATTAAAGGGGCCTCGTTAAAGGGCCAGGCGGTCCGAAAGCGGGGAGCAATTTTTGCCCGCCAGATAGAAAAAAAAACCAAGGAAGAGGAGTAAAGGAAGAAAAAAAAAGGTCAATGAAAGGAGACGGTGGGGCCGCTTCGCGGCATTGTGGGAAGGGACGACTTCTTTTAATCCCTTCAATCCGCGCGCCCTTCCCCTTTAAGGGGCCGTGACGTCATAAGAGAGCGCCCAGAAAGGGCGGGAAGGAAAATCCTTCCACGCCTCCGCCCTCCCCCCCGCCAGCCTCCTCCAAATCACCTTGGCAACCAGTGTCCCAACTTCCGAAAATAGAGGTTTCCCCCCTCATTTTCCAAAGCGGGTGGCCCGGAGAGAGAGGGGCGTTCTTAAATTTATCTGGAAGTTGAGTCATGGCAACTGGACTTCTTTTTCTCCAGCAAAATAAGTCCATTTGTCATGACTGAACTTCCAGATAAACTCACCTTGGACGACTGAGAATCTTCACAGACATGTTTTTAAATTTAACTTTGCGAAGGGGAGAAATAAAAGCTTTTCTGGTGGGGGAATTAAAAACTTCACAAACCCTGAACCGCTTTCAGCGCAAAAGGGACTGCAGTTGAACCGGCGTCGCTTCTCCCAGCTCCTCCTCTTAAGCCTCAAATAATCGGCTTTTATTGTTTTACACATCTGCTCCTTTATTTCGCCTGCTTTATAAATCAGGAAGCCTTCTAAAAGAGAAAGAAAAGAGGCAAAGCCGGCGATCTGGCGGGTTATTTCTCCTTGCCCTTAAAAATATAAAACCGACTTTGCAACGTTTAAATAATACTAGAGCCATTGGAAGCGCACAACACCACTATTTCACACGGAGCCAAGGCTGGAAAAAATTAGATCCAGGATCAGGGAAGACGTTAGGGATCAGGCATATGAAATAAGAAAAGTGGAAAGATGAGGGGGAAAGGGGGAGCCTTTAGGCGCACTGTTATATGTTGCCTGAGGTACCTTAGGTTTGGTCTTATTCAGGTCATTGCCGAAAGACAAGTTTAGTTTCCAGGATTACTGACTCTTTCAAGAAGTAAAACCCTAGATATACCATTTTATACTTGACTCAAAAGGGAGGGAAAGCGATTGCCATCTTAGGTTCTTTGGGGGGGGGGTCCAGAACGGCAGGATGATTTAAATTATTAATATCATCATCATCATCATCATCATCGAACTACAGAGCTGGAAGGGACCCCATGGATCATCAGCTCGAGTTCCTCTCAAAGAGACACAGTGGGGAATCAAACTCTCAACCTCTGGTGCCACAACCAGATAAAATGTCTGTGTTTCCATACAATTATAGCTGTTAACTAATCAATCTTTGTACTTCTAACACTTCTGTTTCTTCTCACCCACTCAAATATGTGTACAGAATAACAGTCTGCCCACTAATGGAATACTCCATGTGTTTTATGAAGTGAACTGCTGACATTCAAAGATTATATTAGACAAAAGTTGTTACTCTGTATGATGCTGCAGAAACACTTTTTGTTGTCCCTGATGTTGGGAAAGATTGAAGGCAAAAGGAAAAGAGGACATCAGAGAATGAGATGGTTGGACGGTGCCATCGATGCAACTAATATGGATTTGACCAAACTACGGGAGGCAGTAGAAGATGGGAAGGCCTGGCGAGCTCTGGTCCATGGGGTCACGAAGAGTCCTGAATGACTGAACTGTTGAGACTACAGCAAGCTAATCCTGCTGCAAGCTGTTGGATTTCACTAGACCCAATGAAGAAACCCAACACAGAGAGATCCAGGCAAATATTACCAGTTTATTAGGCCTAATAAAGATGGTAAGGCGAACGGATCACCCAAGGCAGAAGTGAGGGGTTCAGCACCCAAAACAGGAAACACACAATCTTTATTTCCTCCCTCCCCCCCCCACAGAGTGGTGCCTCCTCTGGGTTGGGCTAGGGGTGGTGTTTTGGGACAACCAATGGGGGTCAGTCCAGGGGTCTCTTGGGGGAGGTCCTGGGCGTTCCTGATGTCCTGGAACAGGACCCCTTCACAGGTTTGATTAGGCCAAAACTAATCCTTTAATGGGTGACTATGGGGGCAACAATAGGGGAGGGAAGAGCCAGTGTGAGGGGAACTTCTCCAAGGGCTCGAGAGGGACCCCTGCACGCCCAGCCCCGGTGTTGGAGGAGCCAAAGAAACCGGAAAACCTTTCAAAAGTGGAGAGGTTCATGGCCCTTAAGGGGTATTATAATGCTCTTAGGGCAAAGGAGAAGGAAGAGGCCCGGAGGGCGGAGGAACAGAAGAAGAAAGATTTGGCGGGAAAAGGGAACCAATCCGCTCCTGTGGAGGTGTGGTTTGCAGCATGTAAAAAGGGAGGGAAGAGAGTGCTCCCAGAAGGATGGGAATGGGTGTGGATGGAGAACCCATGGACGGGAGACTGGGAACAAATGATGATGCCGCATAAGGAGGCGGAGAGCTACAATTTTCGAATTTGCCTGGGGAAGCATTATGGTTCTTTTTTGGTGGGGCGGTCTACTCAGCTAATTCAATGGAATAGGGTTCCCCACTGTGCGCCCCCGTCCGGCCGTAATTAATAAGACTGATTGATGGCCGGGGGCGCTGATTGGTTAATACGCGCAGAAGGGCTTATCTTCGCCCTCCTGCTGTTTTATGAAGTCTCCGCGGAAATAGACTGTCGTGGTTTATCTGATATAATGTAGCAAGCCAAATTGAGCGCGAATTGGTGTTTTCCGCCCCCCAGGCTCTCGGCTCTGCCGGCAATGCCTCAGCCGCTCAAGCGGCGGCAATCTATTCCTCCCGATATCTTGGGAACGGAAGGGAATTTCGGGACCGGGTAAAAAGTGTTGTGCTTAGGACAGTGTCAGGCGGGGCCAGGCGGTCCGGGAAAGTTTCAGAACTGCTCCAGTCATTATTTACAGCCTCCATTTCAATTCTTCAGAACAAACAACAAAAACATGTGATTTTCCCCAGCTTGCCTCACTTTAAATGTCTGTATGAACAGGAGCTTTCCAGCAGTGGCTCCTTAGCTGTGGAACTCAGGGCCTTTGTTAATTAACCTGTGATCAAATCCATTGCCCCAATAAATATTATTCCTTTTTGGTTGTCTTTTCCTGGTCTTTTGGGATAGCCATATGCACAAGGGTACAAGGTTTCTGTGAATTTAATTCTTGCGAAAAATAAAGTGTTTGGTAAATTATTCATGCCAGAGTACACTTATATATTGAATGGGCCTCCTCTACACAATACAGTAATTAGGGGTGAAGCAGACTTGTTCTCTTCTGCACATGAGTAGCCATCTTTAGCTGCTTTGGGTGTTTAGTCGTTACAGATGCAGAATTGATTGACTGATTTGATTTGATTTGATTTGATTTGATTTGATTTGTATACCACCCATCTAGCCTGGGGCCACTTGGGGTGGTGAACAACAGTAAACAAAACATAATGCCACCACATGAAAATAACTACAAACAATCTTAAACATTAACAAAAATCAATAACATTAGAAATAAACAAAAAGAAAGAAAGCAAAAGAATAAAGGACAATTCAAAAGTCAAAACCTTTAGGAGGTAAATTATGAACACAATCAAGGAAGGCCAATCTAAGTAAGATGGTCTTTAATAGTCATTTAAATATCTGCAGTGAGGGAGCTTGGTGAATTTTGACAGGTAGTTGGTTCCATAGCTGCAGGGCGACCACCAAGAAGCCCTCCCCCCACAACTCTTCGCCATCATCTTTTGGAGATGTAGCCGTGTTAGTCTGTGCAAGAATTCCAAGCGAATATCCTGGAATTCCACAAAATGTTACATTAAAATATGAAAGTTAGTCTTTGAGGTGCCACATGTTTTGTGTCTTTTGTTTTGTTTTATTTTTCTTTGGATTTTGCCTGGCATCCTCTCTCTGTGTCAGCACCCACAAGTCGCCTGCCTGAGATGAACAAATGACCCAGGTCACCCCACTCTTTGGGAGGAGCTGATCTGGAATAAATCAGGCATCTTAGGTCCTGCAGTAAGATGCTGCAAAAGTGAAGGGCCTCTTTCTGTAGTCTATCTCTTAAAGAAAAAGAAAAATTAATTTATAATAAATCATAGGTGGAAGGAACTTAGTGGGTCATCAAATCCAGCCTCTTGCCAACAGAGGAAATCCCCACTTAACAGCATTATGGCAGGAAAGGCAGTAACTTCCACAGTCAAACAGCTTTCACTGGCAACATTCGTTTCTAACTTTTAAGCAAAATCTCCTTTCTTGTGCTTTTTTAATCCTTCCTCACCTTTCATACTCTGGAGCTACAGAAATCAAGTGTGCTCCTTCTTCCTTCAAGTGTCTGGAGATGGCTACCATATCATCTTTCAGTCTTCTACCACCTACTACATACCCATTCCTCTGTACCAGTGACGGAGACCAAGTGCCCAAAATGCAATTCAAAACCCACTTATTTTTCGCAAAGTGCCAATACAGCAATTTATCCTAAATACAGTAGAACCCCGGGTTACAAATGCTTCGGGTGGTACCCTTTGGGAAAGTGAGGATCGAAGAGGAGGCTTTTGAATTTCCTGTGGCCACAGAGAGGGTGCTGTGGCCGCAGGAAATCTGCCTCTCTGCCCTGGGTAGAGGGGAGTGGTGAAGGCTTGTGGGCTCGTTTGTAGCCCCAATTTACTTTCCAGCCACGTCGCACTGGGCATCCCAAAAGCAGGGTGGCTGGAGAGTAAACTGGGGCTACGAAGGACCCCACAAACCACTGTTTCTCTTTTGCCCAGCTCTCTTCATGGAGCCGTTTTGGCGTTCTCAAAATGGCTCCATGCAGAGAGCCAGGTGAAGGGGAGTCAGCAGTTTGTGGGCTCGTTTGTAGCCCCAGTTTACTCTCCAACTATGCCATTTTTGGGATGCCCTGCCTACATAGAAAACTATTTCCCCCTGTAGAAAATAGTTTGTTTGGCCCAGTTCTTTAATCTGTTTAGGTCAGAGGTATCCAAACTTTTTGCAAGAAGGGCCAGATTTGGTGAGGTGAAAATGTGTGGGGGCCGACCTTTCAGACACATTTGGCCCACAGGCTGGACTTTGGACAAGCCTAGGATGTGCAAGGAGGCAGGGAGGACAGTGCAGCAAAGGAGCTGGGGGTGGGTAGGCTGGGCAGGTGGCTGGGAGGGATGGACAGAGGCAGGGAGGGCAGGCAAACCATAAAACTGCAAGCTAACGTTTCCATTCGGAATGGGGGAGGCCAGCTGTTGGGGATGCTTGACAGGCTGAGCCGGAGGGGAGAAGAGGCCACGGGCCACTAAAAATTTGAAAACGGGCCGCATTTGGCCCCCTTGCCTGACTTTGGACATGCCTGGTTTAGGTCATCATTGAATCCAGATTCTATTTTCTAAGTATTAGCTATCCTTCCCAGTTTGGTGTCATCCTATAAATTGGACATGCATTCCCCCAGCACCATCTTTCAGTCTAGTCCTTTATAAAGATTAGTCAGTCACAATGGGCCCAGGAGAGAACCCTGTGTACCTCATTTGTCACTTTTCTTCAGGATGGCCACCATTGGTGAACACACTCTGGGTACCCCCTGTCAGCCAGCTACAAATCTACCTTAGAGTCCATATTGTCTGACATCTCATTGAAGTCCCTGGGGTGTGTCCGGGTGAGGGCGAAGTCTGAGAACAGTGGATGGAGCCTACAATGTCATATAAACCGAAAGTAGCAGTCCCAATATTGAAGGCTCCTCCCTCCCTCCCTGTCATGCTAGGGCTTCCAAAAGTTTCCCTAGCACAAAAAGGGATTTCTATGGAGCATCTGGAAGTTGAGTCATGGCAACTGGACTTCTTTTCTTTTTCTTTTTTTTTTTTTGTACTTTTTATTTCTGACTTTTTGAAAATGTAACATAATACTATAACATAAACTACATTAAAGAAAAACATTTAAAGAAACAAAAACAAGCAGACAAAAAGCAAAGATCAATACATCATAAGATCATATAATACATCCATTATAAATTGCCATATATATTTACAATGAGTCAATAAAGGGCTTCAATATATCTATGTAGATATCCTTTCGTAGTTGCTTTCTATATGATATTTGTTCAAATGAGGCTAGTTGTCGCAGATCTTCTGACCATTGTGTGAAGGGTGGAGGATGGTTATCCTTCCAGGCCTTTAAAATAAGTCTTTTTGCCACCATGAGAGCTCTCAAAATCCAGTTTCGTTGACCTTTAGTTAGACCCCATACAGTAGGGATATAATTTAAGATAACATGAATATCCTCAAATAACAGAGATTTCCCCAAAACTTTATTAATATAGGCAAGAACTTCCATCCACAATAGGTATATTACTGGACATTTCCAAAGCATATGTATTAAGGAAGCGTTTATACTGTTGCATCTCCAGCATCTGTCTGAATTTATCAATTTCTTTCTAAACAGTCGTTGTGGGGTCCAATATATTCTGAATAATATTTTTGTTGGATTAGTCTCAATTTCAAATCCAGGGAAACATCTTTTATAGAGTCCAATACAACTTTCCGTTGTTTAACTTGTATTTCATTTTCTAATCCCCTATTCCAAACATCTTTAAGTTCTTGAGTATCTATTTTATAAAAATCTATTAAGTATTTATAAATTATAGTTATTGGTTTAGGTTTCTCATTTGATCCAATAATTACCTCTAAAAGTCCTGGTGGTTCTGAAGCACTCATTGCAGATGGGCCAAAAACAGAACCAAAAGGTGTTGAAGCTGAAGATATTGCCATTGTGTATTTGCAGGTAGGTTATGTTTAGAATGTAAAATGGCAAAACGTAGAAAATCATAATCTATGCCTATTAATTGATCTAAGGTAAATATACCACATTCTGCCCACTTTTTCCACACAAAGGGCTTTTTCTCAATTCTTAATATTGGGTTTCCCCATATAGTTGTTTTTGCATGGGCATATGGATCAAATTGTAATTGGCGAGCTAATATTTTCCATGTTTCCCTAGTAGCTAAAATTGAAGGAGGTATAATTCCTTTGCTCAAAGTGTGTTTAGAATCTAGAGCAAACCATCCATACAGGGGTTTTAAATAAGGCATTTCAAGAGTAACCCAAGTTGGAGTAATTGGTGTGATGAGAGTTTGCCAACAATTTACCTGGGCTAAAAGATATGCTTTATGATAGGCACTAATATCTGGAAGATTAAAACCACCCTCTGATATTGACAATTGCATTTTTAATTGAGATACGAGGTGGAGAATTGACCCAAATAAACTTTTGAAATAATCTATTAATTTTTAAAAAATAAATTTGAGGAATATACAATGGAATAGCACGTATTACATATATTAAGAGATCCATCACATCCTGGTCATCGCCTCTTCGAGTTGCTGCCATTGGGACGGAGATATAGAGTACTGAGGGCAAGAACAAACCGTCTCAAAAATAGCTTCTTTTTTAGAGCAATATTGGCCTTAAACTGAAATCCTGGACTTTGAAGTCAGCTTATTTTATATGTCATATTTTAGTCATTTTATATGTCATATTATGTGTTGTACCTGTTTTTAAATCTATGTGAAATGTTTTAAATGAGTTTTTATATAGCAACCACAAAATTTCGTTGTTCCTGCAAGGGGGCAATGACAATAAAGATTCCTGAATTCCTGAATAATATGTGGCAATATATTCATCTTTAGTATGTTAACCTTACCCCAAACACTAAATTTAAGTAATGTCCATCTTTCTAAGTCATTAGAGATATTGGTAATCAACTTATTTAAGTTCAATTTAATCATCTGAGAAATATCCCTTGGGACTAGAATACCTAAATAAGTTAATACGTCTGGACACTGACAGAACTGCCATTTATTATACAATGTCAATTCTTTATAATCACCTACCAGCATTAGTTCAGATTTTGGCCAATTAATCGTATATCCTGAAATTGTTCCAAAAAGCTTAATTATTCTCATTAATTCTGGTATAGATGTTTCTGGTTTACTAATACATAATAATAAATCATCTGCATATAAAGCTAATTTAAATTCTACTTGTTTATGAACAAAACCAGGTATCATTCTATTTTGTCTAATAGCGCATGCCAATGGTTCCAAACATAGATCGAATAGCAATGGGAACAGAGGACAGCCTTATCTTGTAAATTAAAGGAGTCAGAAAGAAGTCCATTTACCCTAACTTGTGACTTAGGACAAAGATATAGAATTTTAACCCATTTTATTAATTCTTGTGGGAATCTGAACTTTTCTAAAATTATTAATAAAAATTGTCTAGATATTTTATCAAATGCTTTTTCTGCATCCAATGAAAGCAATGCAGCTGGATGTGATCTTTTCCTATTAATAGCTACCAAATTTGTTACTTAATCGCAAATGATTTGCTCCTTGTCTATGCTTAATAAATCCCACTTGATCTGTATGTATTATAGTTGAAATTATGGCCTGAATTCTATTAGCCAAAACTGCAGATAATATTTTAATATCTGTGTTCATTAAAGAGATTGGTCTATAATTTCCACAATTTGTA
>JAHTLZ010000207.1:988164-1004030 GCA_023846285.1 Phrynocephalus versicolor | reverse complement strand
TTCAAACACTTGATCCCAGAGCTTAGCGGAGTTTACTTTTTTAATTTAAGCTACAAGACCAGTGTCGATATGGGCTGCAGAGTTCTGGGAATGTTATGTCAAAAAAAAAAAAGTGGCATGGGTTCCAAGGCATGTTTGCATTATTATTATTTCTCTGGTTTGCTTTCTGCCCCTGCTGTGGCTTCTCTCGGCTCTTCCCCTTCTCAGATCGCCAGCTTTGATGTACCCGCCAAGTTCTCCATCGTCTCTTATGCCAGCCAGCCCAAAACCGTGGTTGACATCCTTGACGAAGTCGCCGACGATCCGGAATTGGTCCTGGAGCATATTGAGGCTACGCGCTATAGAGGTAGTACAAGTCTTCTGAAATACTTACCTGTGGTAAGCTTGACATTCGGGGCCTAGTGAGGCGGGGGGGGGAAGAGAGGTCATTATCACAGGATTTCCCTCTTTTATTTCTCTTTCTCATAAGCCCTATAGGTCACTTGGGCCATCTTCTCCAAAATAGGGCCTGCTTTACTAGTTAAAAGATGGCCTTACGCACCCGCTATTGGTGGCATGAAAGGGCAGGAAATTGCACGTTGTTTCCTTTAGTATATACAGTGGTGCCCCGACTTAAGAGCAGCTCAACTTAAGAGCAATTTGACTTAAGAGCGGAAAACTGTGGGCATTTTAACTGCCGCCTTACAAATTTTAGATATGGTCTGCTCGACTTTTCTCCTCCTGTGGTCACGTGGTTGTCATAGCGACCCTGCTGTTCGCACTTCAGCGGGTAGCTAGCAGTCGGCTTTCCAGCTCTCACTTTATTGATGCCGAATAACTCTTTGTTCTGTTTGTGAAGATTCTCATTCATCCAGGTGAGTTTATCTGGAAGTGGAGTCATGGCAACTGGACTTCTTTTTCTTGAGAGATTGAAAACGTTTCGCTGCTCATCCAAACAGCTTCATCAGTTTGAAGAAAGCTAGTTGCAAGTCCTCCATTTTATGTGCCATCCTTCTGTTTAATGGCTGTTTAGTTTCTGCAATGTAGAGGTCTGCACACTCCTCACTGCATTGGACCGCATATACTGTATTGCTGCCTTAGTGTGTTTGTGGGTTTAAACAGCCATTAGACAGAAGGATAGCCCAACATAGAAGGGGTAACAGCGCTGGACCAGAGTCACCAGTACACCTCCATTTGAAGGACAAAGGGCACTCATTCAAAGATGAGAAGGTACACATATTAGACAGAGAAGATAGGTGGCTTGAGAGAGGAGTAAGGGAAGCCATTCATGTGAGCATTGAAAACCCCTCTCTCAACAGAGGTGGGGGCCTCAGGCACAGTCTGTCTTCTACTTCTCAGGCTGTGCTTTCAACAATACCCAGACAAATCAAAAAGCCTTCACCACCAAGGCCATAGCTAACGACCAATACTTTATAGGTTTTAGCACCTTAGGCCATTGTTCAACTTAAGGCGATTTATACTGTTGTCTCCCCAATGAGCCTATTCAGGCCATTATTCATATTATGAGCCTATTTTAGACCAGGTGACAAGTGGTCAAATTGGACTATAAAATGGAAAACTAGCATTCTTCAGACTGATGAAGCTGTTTGGATGAGCAGTGAAACGTTTCAATCTCTCAAGGAAAAGAAGTCCAGATGAACTTTTGTTCTACCTTCGCAAGTGAGATACTTGGGTTAAAATAGGTTGCACTGAAGATAAAGGCTTTTAAAATACCAGCCGGATTGCATCACATTTCGCATTATGGACAAGTTCTTGAGGTTGGTTGTGAGGGACACCATTTGCTGCCCCATTTCAGGAAGGGGGGAGTCTTGGCTCCCACAGACCTCAAGTAATACTAGGTGGTTATTTTTCTCCTTCCAAGAACCTTTCTGTTTTGGGTAACATAAGCTAAAGATGCCCCTGATTTTACTCAGTAAATATGGAAAGCTGTTGTCTGGCCTATTCTCAGAAGTCAGAAGTAGATTGGGGGTACCAAAAAATGTTATAAGCCAGTAAAACTCAATAATTTGCCTCCTTTTGCAGACCACGGAAATGCTACAGGAACCAACATCCATGGGGCCCTTGAAGCTGTCTACAGGATGATGATTAGTGTCCAAGCAACTTTCCCAGGGCAGTGGGACAAAATCCGTCATGCTGTCATTCTCTTCACAGATGGTGAGGAAACGTGGAAAGGCAAAAAAAAAAAATGTTGGGAGGGAAGGTCAAAGGGCTAGACCAAGAGGTGAGGCCCTCTGCCTGCCAGATAGGCCTCTGGGGAAGTTGAGAGTGCTGGGTTGTAATGCTAGCAGGGAGAACGATGGGACCCCTTGTGCCAAGAGACCATTGCTGTGCCTCCTTAAACCAGTAAGTGATGGAAGAGGGAGTGAAGAGAGCCTTCTACCCCAGGGAGTACTTGGAACCAAGCAAAGGGGATCGGGCTTTACTGAGGGGTAGAATCAAAATTTGGGGGAAATCCTAGACAATAGAACTGAGGTCTCCTTTCACGCAACTATCATAGAATCATGATGTTGGAAAGGGTCTATAAGGCCAATCAGACCAATCCCCTCTTCAAGGCAGGAATCCAGATCAAAGGAGATTGTCTAAATCCCTCTTGAACAACTCCAGGGTTGGAGCACTTGCCACCTCCTGAGATAATGGTTCCATTTTCATACCGCTCTAAGAGTTAAGAAGTTTTTCCTGACGCTCAACCGAAATCTGGTATCGTGTAACTTGAGCCCAGTGTTGTGTGTCCTGCATGCATTCTGGAATGATGGAGAACGGATCCCACCCTGTCCACTGAATAGCAGCTTTCCAAATATTGGAAAATTGCTATCGTGCCATATTTGCTAGCAGAAAAAGCGACTGCCCTGAGGGAGTTGTCATTTTTCTTGAGGCCACATGGCCATGGACTTGCACAACACTGGCTCTTTGGCTTGGAAACGGAGATGAGCACTGCCCCTAGAGTCAGACATGACTAGCACGCATGTGCAGGGGGGAGAACCTTTACCTTTTTTTTAGACCATTGTAGCCCTCCAGATGTTTTCGGCCTACAGTTTCCAGCACATGACATCATTCTTGACGAGAGATTATCCCTAAGCTAGTTTGAAGCAGCCTCCCCTTTTCCATTATTTTTTATAAAAAGACATATTTCAAATGGCATTTTAAAGCCTCTTGGAACTGAAGGCTGGCTTTTATTCTTTAATGCTGCCCAGGAAGAGGGCAGCTATCCATTTCCCTCAAAAGTGTGTCAATGTGTAGCTTGTGGAGATAGAGCCTGTTTTTTTTTCCCACCTCAGCCCTCTAAATAATTTGATGGTTTTTCTAGGGAAATCCAACATGAAAGGTTCTCCTAAAATGGCGGTGAGCAAAATTGAAGACTTGTTGAATGTGAGAGAAAACAGGAAAGACTATTTGGGTAAGGGTCACCTAATACCTGTACTTCTTTTCTTTATTGATTGTTAAGAAGGGGCCTTAGGGCGCTTTTACACGACCCCTAAGATCCGCTGGTCCCTTAAATTCGGACCAGCGATCGTAGGGGTTTGTCGCTCTTCCTGCGTCTCCACGCTGGCTGCTGGCTGCGTGAGGGAGGGAGGAAAAAAATGGACAAAAGAAGAAAACCTTACCTCCCCGGTGCTGGTGGGAGCTGCTGGGCGAGCCGCCAGTGACTTCCTGGTTGCTCTTAAAGGGGCAGGAGGCAAAGAACAAAAACAAAAAGAAACGAGGAGAGCCCAGCACATCCGCATTAAATATTTTTCACCATCAAAGAGCAGGTACAAGAAAAGTGCAGCTGGGTCGCGCTTAGGTGGGCGGGGTCGCACTTAATTGTCTGCAAACTCCGGACCTGGTGGGGAAACATTTTTAAGGTCCGGAGCTTGCAGTCCTTTGCCACGGAGCTTAGGGGTTGTGTATAAACGCCCTTAGACGCTTTAAGAAATAAGTACCTGGCCACTCATTTTGGGTCATAGAAGGTACAGAACATTAAAATGCACCCGTGGGGACGCATTTGCCACATTTTCTACCATGTAAGTGTAACAAAATAAAATACACATTTTAATTTGATGTGGTACAAAGTTGATGTGGGGTAACAGCCTAATAAGTCAAATAAGGACCTATTCTGAATCCCAAATCCAAGCAAAAGGTTATAGTGGGAAGCCAGGATCAAGGCCGTGACTGTAATGTCATAGTTGTTGAATGTCATCCTCTCAGAAAGCTCACATTATTAAAATGTAGCAATTACTCCTAAAATATAGTGGTCGTAAGTTGCCAGAATGTTTTTATTTTATTTTATTTTATTTTACTGATATAGTTCATGGAACACTGAGAGGAGAGTTGTAAGGCAGATGATTACACACAAAATAAATTTGAATTGACCCTGTGGCTTCTCCAGATAGGTTTAGGCAAGGCTGTGCTCTGAGACTTTGGTCTTTGTCTAATATTAGTCCAAGCTGTAACTTTTCCAACCTCTGTGTAAAACGCATACTTCACATGTATTGCCCCTCAGTAATGTTGAGCCCTCTTTTATTTTATTTCTTTATTAGATTTTTATACTACCCATCTGGCAGCGAGGCCACTCTGGGCAGTTAAGAATAATTGATCAATACAATACAAAACACATATAATTCATGTTTCAGAGAGGGTAGCCGTGTGAGTCATTTCAAGAATTGCAGGCAGGAATCAAAGAAAAACAAAATAAAAGACACACAAGATGTGCCACCTTAAAGACTACCTTTCATATTTTAATATAACGTTTCATGGACATGTCCGCTTCTTCAGACATACAGCAGCAGAATGAGGTGTGTAATATAAAGCTTGTTATGTGATAACTGCCCACTGTGTAGCCATAGAGCGAGATGGGCAGTATAAAAGTCAAATAAATAAAAATAAATAAATAAATAAAATGTGATGAAATATACATTTCATACCAGATGTTCATTGGTGGATAGGGGAAGGAGAAGAGGAGGGAGAGGTGATTAGTTGTAGAAGTGGTGGGAGGATTTGGCCAGGGGGGTCGTAGATATGTTAAGCATTGTTAATGGGTCTGTGGAGGAGGAAGAGATGATTAGTTCTACAAATGGTGGGAAGGAAGATTTGGCTGGGGGGAGGGGGGTCATAGATATGTTAAGTATTACTAATGGCTCTGTAGCCAAGGTCTGTTAAGTGTGGTTTTAAGGTAAATTCCTCAAGAGTCAGAAACCAGAACCAGATAGAGTGGGGTGAGGAGGGTGGAAGAGAGGGGTGAGGGGGAGTGAATAATTCATACAATAAAATAAAATGAACATAAACATACAGTACATATAATGATGAACATAAAGTTAAAATAACATGATAATTTCCCCTCGTGTTGCTACTTTACGTGACTTTACGAAAGCTCTTCCATCTACTGTACCTCCTAATAGGAGTCTGAAGAGCCCCATTTTCTATTTAGAAAAGACAGTTATAAAACAACAAACCAGCTCTCTCGCTCTCTCCCCCCCCCTCCTGCCAACTGGAATTTCCCCTCTGTTTTGTTGATGCTGGAAGGCAAGGCTTTTAGTGCTGGCAGGACAGAGTGGAGTTTTCAGCCTCGCAGATATTGTGGGATTTTGGAATGTCCCGTTTCTTCATGTCCGAATAGACCCAGTAACGAAAAGGTCCTATCTGTGTCACATTCAGATATCTACGCTTTTGGCGTCGGAAGCCTTGACGTGGACTGGAATGACCTGAATGCCATCACCTCCAAGAAACCAGGGGAGACCCACGCTTTTGTTCTGAAGGATCCTAAGGAACTTAAAGAAGCCTTTGAAAACGTACTGGGTGGGTCTCATCCCTTACATGCCAGAAGCCTGGTGACACTACTGTGAGGGGAGGAAAGGGCCAGAGTGGGGAACACGCAGCCTTCGGCAGCCACCTGTTCCATTTGCTTTTCAAGCCTCTTGTGCGTTTAAGTCCAAGAACGCCTTGGGGCTCAGGGATTCTAATGGAATGGCTCATTTGGTCAGTGGGATGTTCCTCCAGGCCACCGCGAATGGGATCCTTTGGGCAGGAGGCACTTGGAGGAGCCCCATGGCGCAGTATTTGAATTCCTGTACTGCAGCTATGGGTTCAATCCCAGGTAGCCGGCTCAAGGTTCACTCAGCCTTCCATCCTTCCGAGGTTGGGAAAATGAGTACCCAGTTTGCTGGTGAGGGAAGGGGCAAAGTGTACCCTGCATAATTAAATTGCAAATTGCCCAGGGAGTGCTTTAAGCACTATGGGGCAGTACATAAGCAGAACACTTTGCTTTATGTAGGTTGACCCATAATAATTAAAGGAGATGGATGTCTTGTGTGAATCTGAAGGAATCTTTTCCCCCCTTTTCCAATGCTTTTAGACCCCAGGGATCTGGATGATATATGTGGCTTGGCAAACTACTCTGACAGTGCCAGGTGGGATCAGAAGAATCCATGGCATGTACTGTTGAAAGAAAAAGTGAGTAGTGCTTCCTCTCTGCCCCTTCCCAGGAGTGCTGCTATGATAGGTTTAATCACTCCTTCCAAGATTTCCAGAACCCTCAAGTGTCCCTTTTCATCTTGGTTCCCCTAAACCAGTGGATAAGATGTTGGGATTCCTTCTCTGGGATATCCTTAGATATGATTAATCTCCCTTAATCAGCGGAGAGATTAATAGTGAAGGAATGAAGAGTACTCGAACACACAGAGATCTTTTTGGTGCCTGCATCAGATGAGGACGATCAGGGAGGCTTGTTGGTGGATTAGCTCCCTCCTCCTTCTGAGCTCGGCCCTTTTATTAGCAATCACAAATCACATACACGTCAGACAGAGACCCATCCAATAAACATACAGCTTGTTTTCTCTAGACATGCTCAGTAGAATAGGATGACCTCATATTCTTTGGTATGCAGACTCCCACACTTTTCCAGTGGCCATCTTTACAGAGACCTGTACTCGGCTCTTATTGGTCAGCCTGTTACCCAATAAGAGAGTGTTACTAGTGTGACACTAGTAGGCTGACAAAAGATGGAAGCTAAATTCCCACAAGTTCCCAACCTTGGGTCCCCAGATGTTATAGGACTAAAACGCCCAGAATCCTTCACCAGCAGCGTTGTTGGCTGGGATGACTGGGAGCTACAGTCCAAGAACGTCTAAGGACGCATTCTTTGGAACCGCTTATTGGCCAAGCTGTCTGGGGATGATAGGAACTGCAGTCTAAAACTTCTAGAGGAGCAGTTCCCAACCTTGGGTCTCCAAGAAACTCCAGCCAGCCCACCTGGTGATGAAGGCTTCTGGGAGTTGTGGTCCAAGAACGCATTCAGGACCCAATGTAGGCAAAAGGTTTGGTGGGAAGATGTCCACAATGCTTCCAGTCCTTCTACCCCCTTGGTACTAGCATTGCATATACCAGGGTCCTCAATCTAAGGCCCGGGGCCCGAATGCGACCCCCCCCCCAGGGTCCTGAATCCGGCCCCCAGGACCAATTGCAGACCCCCCTACCTACCCCCTGCTTCACAAGCAAGTCAGCCTCTGCAGCTGCTTCTATTGCTGAGGCAGTTCAAAGTGGTGGGCTATGTCACCTCCCCCACTCCCTCCACCCACCACCCAGATGATCGCCATGCTAGCTAGTGGGATAGTTCAAAGTGGGAGGGCCACGGCAAGGTCTTCCGCTCCCCCCAACCACCGCCCAAATGGTCAAGGCAAAGGCTGCAGCCAAGCAGGGTAATTTAAATTGTTGGCCTTTTTTTTTTTTTGGACTGTGGTCTGACCCTCAGTGGTGTCTGAGGGGTAGTGCACCAGCCCGCTGTTTGAAAACTTTGAGGACCCCTGGCTTATACTATCTAGGGTTCCAGCTGATGCCTTTAGCTTCTCCTGATAGGTAGCCTTCAAGATCTCTCGCCAAACTACAACTGTGATCCCAGGGTAAGGAAGGTCCCCTCCCTCACTTGGCCCAGGATGTGTGCCTCGTATTGAATTAACTTCCTCCTTCTCACAATAGCATCAAAGGGAGCCTTCATGCCGGGGGGCCTTGGTTTCCAAGACCTGGGTCCTGACGTCGGCTCACTGCTTCAACGCCGTCAACAACACCTCCAGCTGGACCGTGATCCTGGGTAAGATGCAAAGGAGAAGGCAGACATTATTTAAGCCACCTGCAGTTCTTATGGAACTCGGGGGGGGGGTGTCTTAGCTGAGACCCTTGGCTGACAATATGGACACTTCCGTCATCAAGCCCTTTATTAAGAACATAAGAAGAGCCATGCTGGATCAGGCCAAAGGCCCATCTAGTCCAGCTTCCTATATCTCACAGTGGCCCCAACAGATGTGTCTGGGAGCGCATGAGACTAGATATCTGTCTCCTGACCCTACTCCCCTGCATCTGGCCCTTGAAATACCCCGGTTTTAAGCCTGGAGATTACACATCTCCCTCATAGTTTGTAACCTGTGATGAACTTTTCCTCCAGGAATCTGTCCAATCCCCTTTTGAAGGCATCCAGGCCAGATGCCATCGCCACATCCTGTGGCAGGGAGTTCCACAGACTAACAACGCGCTGGGTGAAAAAATATTTTCTTTTGTCTGTTCTTACTCTCCCAGCCCACAATTTGAGTGTATGTCCCCTAGTTCTGGTATTTTGTGAGAGGGAGAAGAGCTTCCCTCTATCCACTATCCACTCTATTAGAGTGAAAATTAAAAGCATTCTTGGTTTGCATACGGTGCCATTGGTCTGAATATGGCAGTAGAGACTACAAGAGGGCAAGTCCCTGTATTTATTTGATCGGTACCCTGCCTTTCTCCAACAAATCCTGTTTTTCTGCCATGAACGATACCCTTGCCTGAAGGGTTTTACGTCCTAGAATTCAACAGACAAGGTCTGGCATGGAAGTGGAGACAGGGATGAATGGGGGTTGTTGCTGCACCAGCAGCTGTTGTTGTTAAATATTTGAAACACACAAATCCTTCAGGCTGCCTATTGAGTTAGGCCAGGACACGAGCGTTTAAGTGGCACAACTTGAGGCTTGCCATTCTATTCCTACTTATCTGGGATCAAGTCCCATGGAACTCAGTGGGATTGAAGACACTTTGAGAGATGCCGTGGGTTTATTTATTTATTTTATTTATTTTTACAATAACCTCAACTGGCTCATTAGGTGGACAGCGGCCCATTGTCCACCTAACGAGCCCATTCAGGCCATTGTTCATCTTATGAGCCTGTTTCGGACCAGGGTGACATGAGGTCAAAGTGAACTATAAAATGGAGGACTCACAACTAGCTTTCCTCACACTGATGAAGCGAAACTTTTCAATCTCTCAAGAAAGGAAGTCTAGTTGCCATGACTCAGCTTCCAGATAAACTCACCTGGATGACTGAGAATCTTCACAGACACTCAGTGGTTTAGGTGTCTGGCTGCTGAGCCAGAGGTTGGGAGTTCAGTTCCCCACTGTGCTTTCTTGAAAGGGGCTGGACTCATTGCACAGGGCTCTTTCAATCTCTGCAGTTCTAAGATAAGAAAACTGGATTTCAAGCATGTTCGAATCTTTTTTTTTACCCTTAGGAGGAGGAGAGAGCACGGTGCCAATAAAGAGGCGGATCGACCATGCGTTGTACAATGTTCGAGCGAAGGTTGACCAGAACATCAAGGAGTTCTACGATTATGACATCTCTCTGCTTGAACTGCAGACTCCCGTGCGCTTCGGCGGGAGAATCAGGTAACGTTCCTGCATGGAAAGGGCTGGAAAGCATCAAGAAACAATTTCGGGGAAAATCTGAGGTGATTACAGCTTGTTGTGCATCAACGGGAGCTATGAAATGCGGTGTGTTTTCTGTATGCCATTATAATATATAGAAAACAGACAGACCACTTTATAGCCGGCTGGAAAGAATCTGCGCAACACCTTGCAGACAGTCATGGTTACTTCATGTCCTTCCTCATTCCAAGATTACATTTGTTTCGCGGTCACATGGTCTTGTCCCAGTTCTGTCCCTGTTTCCGTTTACCCACGAGCGTGATTGATGGTATCATGACAACAGTTACTTCATGTCCTTGTTTCGTGACAATTACTGAATTTTCCTGGCTTTGTTTACCCTTTTTTTTTTGGCCCGGGCTTCCGTTTTTCGATATTTTGAATCTCCACAATTTTGCCTTTCATGCGTTAAGTGGCAAAACTCCTGGTTTCATGCCTTCTTCCCTCTCTGTGATGCATTGTTTACGCCATTGGGATTGTACTGGAGAATGCAACTTCACACTCCTGCCACTAGACAGAGAATGTGTGCATTGCGTGACAAGCGTTACTTCACGGGCACTTGTCTCGAAACAAGAATCGAGACAAGACAATTCCCGAGGCCAGGGAGAGGTACGTCTCATCACGTTCTGTTCCCGGTTCAGGGGGCGTGGTTGGGACGAACTCCCACCGTCACGCAGTGGACATGGAGTAACCTTTTTTCGTATTGGTCCCAAGCGGGACAGCGAACCGCGATGAGAGGGACGTGAAGTAACCACCAGTGTTGCTCAGATCTACTCTTCGCTGCTGTAGTTGACCCAGGAATGGCCCTGTCTTTTCCCGTGTTGATAGGTGGGTTTCATCACTGAGTGTACAGTGTGTGTTAGTTGTCTTGTCTTGTCCCAGCCCTTTTTCTTGCCAGATTGTATGATGTTGTGTTAGTGTGATGTTGACTGTTATTATATTTTTATTTTTATTTTCTGTTTATTAAGGGGTTTGTGTTTGGACAAATTGTTTTTCAATCTGTTGTACACCGCCCAGAGTTCCTGAGGGAAAGTCAGGCGGTTAATAAGCACAAAAATGAATAAATAAACAATAATTTCTTGCAGCCGGAAGGTGTGGCCAGGGCCCTTGGAGATGTGAAGCCAGCCTCATGTCTGCCAGACTTTTGCTCTTCTTGGTTTATTAAAAAAATCTTGGTTTTTAAAAGCTGCAGCCATAAAGGAATAAAATAGTGATAAAAATATAAATAATATGATATCAAGTGTTTTAGGTGCACCAAAATAATGGGCTAACAACTATTAAATTAAGTTCAATAATAATTTAGTGGAAGCTTATAATATATACATTAAATTTATATTAATTCGATGTCTTATTTATATGAAACATTTAAGCACTAATCAATTTAGTAATTTAAAGTATGCTTAATTAATTTATAAAAATGATAAAGTTTAACAAAACGTGCATTTAAGAGATGATTGATTAAGCACCTGATGAAGAGAGAACAGATATTGCAACAGACAGCAGGAGGCAAATGGACACTAAATACCCCGAGGCAATCTAGGGCAGTGGTGGCGAACCTTCAGCACTCCAGGTGTTTTTGACCACAACTCCCATAGTCCTTTGTCTCTGGCCATACAGTCTTGGAATTCTGGGAGTTGTGGTTCAAAACATCAGGAGTGCCAAAGGTTCGCCACCACTGATCTAGGGTGTGGGCCAAGAGATAATAAATTTATAAAATTAAAGACAATCTAATTATGTAAGAACCTCAGACTAGATGGTTTAGTTGATGTTAGAGTATAAGTTTCCTAATTAATGATGTGATTGCATTATGATGATCTTGTGGTTCTAATCCAATTCTAACATTATATCTCAATCCGTCAAATTCCATACTCAACGCTTACACAATCCACTTTCTAAGCCCTCTCAGAAGGACCCCTTCCATTTTTACACCCATTTCAGCCATACCCAAACAATGTTACAGTAATTCTGAACAGTTAAACTGGAGCATGGGACTTCTTCTGGTGTCGACACATACTACGGCAGCTTGGAGCATGATGAAAGTGAAATAACCAGGCACCACCTTTGATCTTTAAACTTCACTTTGTCCATAAATCGACCCAAAGACCCTCACTGACTTATAAAGCGATACGTAGACAGGGACCCCGATGCAGGCTGCCCGAACCCTTCTCCCTTCTTTGTGGGGGTCGCGGCTGGTGGGTCCCTCCCAGCCTTCCCTGCCCACAGCCAGCCTCTTTCCTCTTTTGCAGGCCCATCTGCCTTCCTTGCACTGAAGGCGCCAACCAGGCACTGAAGAAGAAGTCCGGGGCCACCACCTGCAAGGATCACGGTGGGTGAACAGGGGGCGTCCCGTGACCGCTCGGAGCAAGCGGCCGGACGTATTCAAGGCGGGGCAGAGCCTAGAAGGATGGCTCTCTCTTTATTGGGAACGATGGATCTCCAAATCCCACCGCGAGCTTTGCCTGTGGCCCTGTTGGCTGGGGGATCCTGGGAGTTGTAGTCCTTGAAAGTAGCTTTTTTTAAAGCCACTTTCTCGCTGGATCCGGTTCTGGTTCCCTCGTGCATTTGATCGAGGTGGAGCCGAGCAGTGGCACAGAATGAGTGGCCAGCACCTGGGGCACGGCAAGTACTGCAGAAAGGAAGGAAGAAAGAAAGAAAGAAAGAAAGAAAGAAAGAAAGAAAGAAAGAAAGAAAGAAAGAAAGAAAGAAAGAAAGAAAGAAAAGTGTTCTGCTTATATACTGCCCCATAACACTTAAAGCACTCTCTAGGTGTTTTACAATTTAATTATGTATATGCAGGCTACACATTGCCCCCTCTCCCCAGTACCAAGCTGGGTATTCATTTTACCAACCTCAGAAGGATAGAAGGCTGAATGAACCTTAAGCTGGCTACCTGAAATTAAACCCCAAGCTGTGAGCACAGTTTTAGCTGCAGTAAATTAGTTTTACCACTGTGCCACGAGGCTCCTAAGGAACCCCTAACCTCTGGGCCTTTAGCACTCCCTGGAGCGGTGCCATTGCAGACTGGGTGACCCTGTGAGTTGAAGCTGGTCAGAGTCAAACTGCCTTCTGGGCTGGGTAATAAATACAGGCAGGTGGAAGCCGTACAGGGCAGGCAACCAAGCAGCAGGAGGTAAAGGATCAGGAACAGGTCTGCATCATCCAGCAGCCACAGCAGCTTTGTGCCTCTAAGAATTCTGCCCCCTTGCAGCCAAGTCCTGAAGTGGTAGAATAGACACTGTCCTTTCAGAGGCATGGCATCACTGCTTTTAACCCCCCTTCCTCTTCAGAAACAAAATAGCACCCTCAGAAGCACGCCCCGTGGCAGGAAATGGCATGGCTTCGCTTAACCCTCTAGCGACGGAAGAGGTCACACTCTTAACATTTCTGCTGCTTCGTTCTGCTCTGTGTAGTGAAGGCCCTAGGACAGGCATGTCCAAACTTTGACCCTCCTGATGTTTTGGACCACAACTGCCAGAATTCAAACCCTGTATTTCCAATGGGAAAGGACTGTGGGAGTTGTGGTCCAAAACATCTGGAGGGCTAAAGTCTGGACATGCCTGCCCTAGGAGCAGTGGTGGCAAACCTTCAGCACTCCGGATGTTTTGGACCACAACTCCCAGAGTCCTTTGTCATTGGCAATGCAGGCTTGGAATTCTGGGAGTTGTGGTCCAAAACATCTGGATTGCTGAAGGTTTGCCACCACTGCCCTAGAGTCACTCTAGAGATACTGCCAAAGGGAAACAGACCATCTTTGAAGTGGACGGGTAGGAATCCAGATGCGCCTCCTTTATATCTTAGCTTGCACCGAAAGAATGAACCAAGGCAGAGGAAAGCCAAGAGGCATATATGAGGTGCTCGGAAAGACTGCTTGTATCTGGCAGGATCCCCTAGTCCCCGTGTCGTCTGGCCGAGCTGGCTACTGGATTCCAGAAGTTGAAGTTCAAGAGGAAAGTTTTGTAATTTTGCGGCAGCATGTGTATTTCTGCAGGAGTGTTAACAGCGGCGCAAAGTTGGGAGGAGATGTATATGAGGATGGCTTTTCCATTCCATGCCGCACTTAAAGGGCTAGTACAGGCCAGAGATGATGGGAGCGGTGGATGACAACATACAAAGGGACACACAGGTTGGAAAAAAGACATCATGCATGGAAGCATAAGTTGAGCACTGGTGCTTTCGTCTCTAACTCCTTCCCTTACCAACCAGTGAAGAACAAATGTAGATTAGAGTGGAATCAGAACAGACTTAATGGCAACCCTTTTCAAGATGTCCCAGACAGGAAAAAAACACGCTCAGAAGTGGTTGACCAAAACGCTCAGAAGTGGTTGCCAAAAGTGCAGTGGCATTGGTGTCGTCCCTTTTGCTGTGGAAAGAGTTCCAGCTTGATTTGATCTATAACCCAGTCTGCTTGCATAGGACTGGAAAATGGTAGTGGGGCAGCTAAATAAATAAATAAATGAATAAATAAATAAAATGGTAGCTGCATTGTGGGGAGTGGCAAGAGGGTCATTCAGAGGCAAAGAAGGAGGGCTGGATGTGGAGGGGTTTCATCTCTGCCTAGGAAAGGACAATAGGCAAAGCTGATTCATCCCCCCCAACAGAGGTGCTTCTTGAGAATGTAGGTGAGGTAGTTCCTGAAACTGGAGATAGAATTCCAATAGTGTTTCTGGACATTCGCAAGAAGCTACATCATCAATAAGGTTATGGCTTTGTTTTGTTTTTTTGTTTTTTGTTATGTGCCTTAAATATCTCACTTACCTTATCGACAAAGCCTGATAGGGCTTTTAAGACAAAGGAGATACAGTAGGATCCCTGTATCCACTGATTCAGTTATCCACAGTTGTCAGAGGAAAAAATAATAATTCAGCAGCCACAAAGCAAACTATTGTCACAAACAGCATGTGTAAAGCAACCTACTGTCACAAACAGCAGCCATAAAGCAAGCTACTGTCTCAAAACAGCAGTCATAAAGCAAGCTACTATCTCAAAACAGCAGTCATAAAGCAAGCTACTGTCAGGAAACATCAATTTGGGGGTGGGTGGGCAGGCGTTCTCTCTTATCCACAGTTTTCATTATCCATGGGAAGGTCTGGAACCAATCCCCAACGGATACCAGGGTCCTACTGTATTTAAGAGGCAACTTTCCTAGTTCTCCACGCCCAGTGAGCTTTCATGGCTGAGCAAGGATTTGAACCCAGGTCTCCAGAGGTCCTAGTCTGTCTCTCTGTCCACAACACTGGTGGTCCTCAAGCTTGGGTCTCCGAAAGTTCTTGGCCTACAACTCCCAGAAATCCTGGGCACCACAGCCAGTGCTGAAGGCTTCTGGGAGTTGCAGCCCAAGAACATCCGGAGACCCAAGGTCGGGAACTACCGTACTAGACATCCCATGGGACTGCTACCAGAGCCAAAAGCACTCAGTGGAGCATGGGGTTCCTGCTACCGCCGCAATTGCCATCAAAACGATGCAGCAGGTTCAGAAGCTGCCTGTGGGGTGAAAGCATATGAGGGTGTCGTGCCCCATGGACCCCTACCAGTCTGGAGGGCAGAATTTCTCCAACAAAAAGCAAAATCTCCCCCCCCACACACACACCTCAACCCCCAATTTTGAGGGAGTCTCCAGCAGTGCTGCCATTTCCAACTGGGCTGCTTCAGGAGTGGCAGCAAAGGGGGAGTGGGCCTCCTGACCCCCCCAAGAATGTGCCTTGGGGGGGGGGCTGCGGGTGGCCCGTGGACTTGATGCCACCTATCCCTGTTGGTGACGGAGTTGTGGGAGAGCAACAAGACAACTTTAGGAATATTATATATAAAATGTGCCCTTTGGCCAGCCTGGTGTGACCTCACCCCTCTGAGGTAAACAGACACCCTTCCCGGTAAACCATCCAGCCCTACTTCACTAGAATGCTATAAATATCAGTCAAGTGAGTCACATGCGAAGCATATGTGAGAAAACTGAAAATAAACCATTTCTTGAGAAATGGTTTCTCTTTTTCCCTCCTGCTTCCTCCTCGCATTCCCTTCAGGCGGCTGTTTCTCTGAGGTGCTTCTGCTTTCCTCAGGCAGCCAGTAGGAAGCGCCGCATGATTTCCTCCATCTGCACCAGTGTGTTCGGGGTTTTCCTCGGGTTCATTTGCTCCCGTGCGTTTTGAAATGGCGTGCTGGAGGCGAGCTCTGCGGGGCAC
>JAHTLZ010000207.1:970823-987164 GCA_023846285.1 Phrynocephalus versicolor | reverse complement strand
TTATTATTATTATTATTATTATTATTATTATTATTATTATTATTATTATTATTATTATTATTATTATTATTGCTGTAGAAGCCAGCACTGATGGCCACGCTTGAATGAACCTCAAGCACCCTGTTAGAATCTTCTGGGATAGAACACTGAGTGAGCAGAATTTTGATTGTAAGAGTTTAACCCCTGTGCAACAGGGCTCCTAGTAGTAATTTAAGATTGTTGGCCAGAGTGACACAACAATAAAAAAGCTAAGAAAATATAGTTATGGATGAAAATGGTATTGTAACTTAACGAAAGAAAAAATGGATACATTTTATAGCTTTTTTTCCCTCTGTGTGGAGGTGAAATATTGGATAAAATTAGATTACATAGAAAAACTGAAACAAATAGATAGGGATTTGATGGAGAAAATGCAGAAAGGAAGAGATAGAAGACATTATCAATAAGTTCAAAATAGGGAAGACTTTAAAGGATAAATAAATTCAGACCAGAGTAATAAAAAAACTTTAAATATATGTTGATTTAAAAACTGAAGTCTTTTAAGAAAACATTCCATTATCTTGGAAATAATCTTCAATGATATTCATTCCAAAGCCTAATAAAGATTTAACAGAACCTGTTGTGTTTATAGATCTATGTTTCTGATAAACCAAAGATGAAAAAACCTTTACAGCCGCATTAGCAAATAAAATTAATAATTTTATTGCTAAGTACAGCATATCAAAGTGGTTTTCTGGTAGGGAGACAGATTGCGGATTCAACTAGAAGGGTATTAAATGCAGCATATGTTATAAAGGAAGGCTCCTTGTATCATGTTGTACAATTGTACTTCCAGAAAGGACTGGAGCCACCACAGTATGCAAATATTTACCAAGCATGTCATCTGGATTCTATATTCCTCCCCTCCTCCAATTTGTAAAGAGGGGCAGGCCCATTAAGTACTGGGAACAGGCAAACAAATACAGAGTAAGAATTGTGCTGCTTCTTGATCACCCCATAGTGCTTAAATATCCCTTCGGGCAGTTTATAATTTAATTTTGCAGGCCCCACATTCTCCCCCGCCCAGAGAGCTGGGTACTCAATTTACTGACCTCAGAAGGATGGAAGGCTGAGTGAACCTTGAGCCAGCTACCAGAACTCGTCAGGATTGAACTCAGGTTGTGAGCAAAGTCCTGACTTGCAAGACTACAGTTTAACCACTCTGCCGGGAGGCTCCTATACAGGCATATAGGGCAAGCAAAGCAGAGGTAGATAAGTGCTTTAGCGATAGACCACCCACTATCAGCATCTGCTAATGAACAATTCCAGATGGAGGCAGAAGATAAGGTTTTGAAGGACGGACACTGCAGTCTTATGGGCAGTCAAGGACCTGATTTTTTTTTTAGTTTTAATTTTTTTTATTTTTTGCACCTGAGGACTTCTAGCGTATAGGGAATGGGCTCCACAATAATTCCCCACCCCACCCCCGGTGTTTTCCTATAGTCTCTCACTTGCGTAGGAGGTGGTGGGCAATGTCATGGGTGAAAGCCCATCTATGTGAGTGCCAGCTTGGGTTCGGAGAAGAGTGTTGACAGTCTTACTGTTCAAACATGGATGGGGACTTTGAACTCACCTGGACCCGAAAGAGTGGGAAGTGCATGGATGTGAGTTGAAAATAAGAATTCTCCTCTTTCCTTATTCATAACTTTTCAACTATTATAGAGAACCAGTGCATATTCCACAATCCTTACATTTAGGCTTTAACACACACGAAAAGTGAAATTGAAAAGCAAAAGTTAACAAGTTAAAACAGGTAAAAATTGCAACATGAAAAGAGAAGAATGTATGTGAGAAAATGATTGTTGATGAAATTCCACCAGGCAGTTCAGCAAAGCCTAAAGCCTTTCATTCATCTGGGACTTGTTAATACAAATAAGCTTGTGTATTACAGATTTTTCAGATGTGGGGTGGCTTTAGCTTCACCGTAGCTGAAATATGGCAATCTCATAGCCAGGCTCATGTTAAGTAAAAACAACAATGAGTCCAGTGACTCTATGAAGGTAAACATATCTCTTGCAGCATGAGCATTAATGAAGGAAGTGATATCCAGAATTTCTGGTTTATATAACGAAAACTTACTGAATAATAGTGCAGTGGTTTAGGTATTTGGATACGGAGCCAAGGTTTCCCCCCCCCATGCCTCCTAGAAGTTCAGCCAGTCTGTGTGGCCTTGGGCCAGCTGCACAGCCCCAGGGCACGAGAACAGTAAAGCAAAAAGCGAAGCAAAGTGTTCTGCTTATATACCGCCCCCTACTACTTCAAGTAGTCTCTGGGCGGTTTACAGTTTAATAACAGAATGCAGGTTACACATTGCTCCCCCCCCCTGCAAGCTGGGTACTTATTATACCGACCTCGGAAGGATGGAAGGCTGAGTCAACCATGAGCCTGCTACCTGGGATCGAACTCCAGGTCATGAGCCCAGTTTTACCTGCAGTACAGGCATTTAACCACTGCACCCTGGGTCTCCTGTAAACCACTTGTGAGCATTCTCTATCTTGGAAACCCTGAAAATGACTTAACAGCATATTATTCAGATCAGCATATGATTATAACAGTGACAATAATGATGACAAGAGTGGAAATACTGTACAAAAATGAGGTCAGAGGGAAATTAAATGCAGAAAGTACTGGTGTTAACATTTCATTAAAACTAGTAATTCATGAAGATAGATAGATAGATAGGTAAAGGTAAAGGTTCCCCCCGCACATGCGTGCTAGTCGTGTCCGACTCTAGGGACGGTGCTCATCTCCTTATTCAAGCCGGAAGAGCCAGTGTTGTGCAAGTCCATGGCCATGTGGCCGGCATGGCTGCAAGGAAACACTGTTTTTACCTTCCCGCCTTTTACGGTGGTACCTATTTATCTACTTGCATTTTACATGCTTTCGAACTGCTAGGTTGGCAGGAGCTGGGGTGAACAGCGGGAGCTCGCTCCACTGCGTGGCACCCAGGATTCGAACTGCCGAGCTGCTGACTTTGAAGTCAACAGTTTTCGGAGCCTTAGTCCACTGAGCCACCACGCCCCCAGATAGATAGATAGATATGCTTAAAAATGTGATAAGAAAATAATAGACTAGCTGTTGTTGACTGGGATAAACAGAAAACAAACCGCCCAGATTCAGGATCAACATCACTTCAGAGTGACCAGATACTAAACACTGATTTGTAGTGACCCCCAAACTGAGTTTTCAGCCAAACCACAAAACAGGACAAATTTTCTGGTTTGTAGTTTAGTTCATGCCCATCCCTATTCACAACCTTCAGCCTTTCTGGGTGTTTTTATTTCTTAAATTTTGAGACAGCTTCCAGAATTTCTGCTCATATGTCCTGTTGGGAGGGCCATCTAGGAATGAAAGTCTTTTAAAAAAAAAAAAAACACATAGTGGATCGAAACAAGAGAATGAAACCCACCACCTTCAAAAATAAGACAGTGCTTGAAACAGTTAATTTCCTTGCAATGCTGGCTGGGGGACTTGTAATATTTCCAAGCCCTGAAGGTTACTGGGCGGTGGAGGCAACTTTTTCTGAAATTCAGGGAGAAATGAGCATTATTATGGGCAGAACCTGGATTTCTGGCTTCTATCTGATGAATGCGGTAGGGAGGGGGAGGGGTGGGGAGGCGAGCAGGCCACCTTTGAACCGAATTTTGTAAGCCATTATTTGTCGTTTGAGGCGCAGCAGTGACTTTTGGTAGCGATCCCCGGCAGCGCTTCGGCCTGTGTAATGTTTTCCCTCTGCTTGGCAACATTGGCTATGATTTGTTTGCCACTGCGTTTCTGAAGAACTGAAACTTTGTCCATGTAACAATAAGCAGCCTTTTGGGCTTAAAAAGAAAAGGGAGGGGGGAGGAAGACCCGGCTGGGTAAATATTGTAGCATCAGGAACAGCAAACACAGAGGGAGGCGTAGGGATTGGGTCATGGCGATGGGGACACCCTCTGTGAGCGTGAGATTATATATCTCCTAGCTCTCTCCTCAGAGGGAATTTCATTGACTTAAGCCCCAGCCTCTGACAAAAACATGTGCACACTCAAATTCTGAAGGGTTTCAGCTGGGAATTTCCCTGCCTTCCTTAGTTCTCTTCCTGCCCTCAAGGCTTTTGGGATTCCCCCTATTTCCTTCCCTCAGGGCTGTCTTGTACATTCCTGTCCACCTGCAGGCCAGAAAAGAAAAAAGGAAAAAAAGGAAAAAAACTATTATTGCCTTTCACTCCACCCTGGCATTGCAACACATATATTATTAAGCCATTTCCCAAAACTCAGCTGTTTCAGTCCAGGGTGGGGTGAGCCAGCTGCGGAGCGGTAAAGAGGAAGGGGAACCTGGTCTCCAGCAGCAGAACTTCCTGGCGCTCCACACGGCCAGGGCAGGAAAAGAACGGAAAGGCTGAACCAGAAATGCCGCTTCTTCACCAGTTTCTCTGCACCCTCGTTGCCCTGCTGGCATTTTGTGCAGGTGAGTGAAGAGATCTCTGGGGCTAGGAAGCAGAGCACTACAATTGCAAACCCTATGTCCTTTTTTTTAAAAAGCCACACTAACAATGATCATTACAATAATGACATTTGAATTTGTAAATCATGTTATAAATATTATACTGTATATATTTGTATTTGAAAACATCAGGTAAATGATATATGTACTTCGATACGATATTAATATTGATATTCATATATCAAATTGCAATATGGTAATTATATAACAATACTGTATTAATGTTTGTGAAGATTCTCAGTCATCTAGGCGAGCTTCTCTGGAAGTTGAATCAGACCGACAAATGAAGCTCTTGGATGAGCAGCGAAAAGTTTCAGTCTCTCAAGAAAAGAAGTCCAGTTGCCATGACTCAACTTCCAGATTACAATTTAAGATTACAGCATTAATATTATAATTATAATCATGTTAGAACTGCTCTGATCAGCCCCTGATAAGAAGGCACGGTGGGGAATTGGACTCCCCACCTCAAGCCCTGCAGCCAGAAATCTAAACCACTTCCAATACTATTCATGTTATTAATTCCGATGCAATTGAAATGACTTGGACTTGCTGGTGTTCTCCTCTGTTCAAGATTTGCATGATATTTTCTGAATATGCATTCGTACCAAGTTTTGTGCTTGTGTTTGACTTTTTCCTGTCCTCTCTTTCTCCCCCACTCTTTCCCTCTCTCTCTCTCTCTCTCTCTGTGTGTGTGTGTGTGTCCGTCTGAGGGTGAGTCCTAATGAAATCCACAGTTTTTTTCTGAATAAAGGGGTGCAAGATGGCACCTTTTTAGTTTGGAAACATGGGTAAATGGTATTTGTATCTTGATCTGAAATTATTAATATCCGGCAGCAGTTGATTGCTGACATGCAACGGGGTTAGTATTTGGTAGATGATGTGTAAAATATTAGGAAGCATCTGATAACGGACAGATTTCCCTTTATTTCTCCTTGTTCCTCTTTCTCCAAGAAACTACACGTCACCTTTAGCCATTTTGATTCTGGAAGCTGCATCTCTAAAAATGATGTCGTGCCTCATCTGGAAACTGTCTCTCATGTTTTTCTCCTTCTTGTATTTTCCATCCATTTATTTTTCCTGAATAGTTAGCTCCCCCCCCCACCCCCATTTCTGTCCTTTTCATCGCTGGTTATCTGACAAACCTATTACAGCTTACTGCATTGCATATCTTCTGGGATTTCTTGATCTTATCTGGAACCTCTTAACACCCTTAGTATGCAGTGCTTGCCAAGATGATCAAGTCATAGCAGGGAGTATGGTAAATTAGAGTCATGGGGTGCGCATAGCCGGCGCGTCCATTAAGGCGAACTAGGCAGTTGCCTAGGGCGCCAAAATGGAGAGGGGGTGCTGGCCAGCCTGCTGGCCCCCTGCCGATTCCCCGTTGCTGGCCGCCGCCGTCCACCCGCCGTCCACCCGCCACCCCACGCCCATCACCGCCTCCCCAGTGCCCGTCGCCACCCCCCGCCATCCACCACCCCCGCCACCCCGCCACCCGCCGCTACCCCACACCCCGCCACCGCCCTGCCCCCTACCCTGCCCCCCCCACAGCCGCCACGTGCCACACCCCCCACCCCTCACCTAGGGTGCAAAAAAACCTAGCGCCAGCCCTGGGGGTGCGGGGGAATGGTCAATATGAAAAAGCAACATTCATAACCAAATGTCCACTCCCAAATTCAGGTACATTAATTGAAAATGAAGCACTTCACTATCTTGTGGTTATGATGTTGTAGAATTCCTTCGTTAGATCACTTATATGCAAAAATGGAATTTGCAAACCGACTGTGATAGTCGTACATATCTTTAATGTGTGTATATGGGGAGAGCTATCATTTGCCGTGGCATAACTGCCTGTGTGGAAATTTGTTGTTGTTATGTGCCATCAAGTCACCTCTGACAGATGGTGATTCCTTGAATGAGCGGCCTTCAAAATGGCCTGTCCTCAACTGCCCTATTCAGCTCTTGCAAACTCAAGGCTGTGGTTTCTGTGATGGAATCGATCCACCTCATATTTTGGTCTTCCGCTTTCCCTGCTGCCTTCAGCTTTTCCAAACAGTATTATATTTCCCAGTGGATTTTGTCTTCTCACAGTGCGGTACACAAGATACACACCTTTTAAATGCCATAAGAGGATGAGTTTCAGGTTAACTCCTGCATGAAGAGTCTGAGACATCTCCCAATCTGGCCCACGGGGCACAGTTCTGTGTTCCTGGAGTAGCAGTGGTCTAACTCTTACAACCACCCGTCTTCACTGGAGGTTTTTGAACAGCGGAAGTGATCCGAGAGGGCTTCATCACAGAGTTCTTTGGAGATGAGCTGGTGCGCTCTTTTGTCTGCTGCCTACAGGACATATTGACAATGCTAAATCAGCCTAGCCTTTACCACTTGAAACAGCAATTTTTTTTATGTGCCATCAAGTCCAAACTGGCTTATAGTGACTCTAAGGCCCCGGTCACACGAGCAGTTTAATCCTGTTTTTACTTAGAAGTAATGAGGATCAAAAATATGAGTCCACACGACTACTGAGTTTTCTAAAAAATAAAACCCAGTAACGCCCCCTTCAGCTTGTTGAACCGAGTTTTCCTTGACCTAGGGGGTGATGTCGGGCATTTTTTAACCTGGTTATTAATCCACATTTTTCAGCCTCCCATGTATGTGGGGATGCAGATTATCCAATTTTTCCCCCCACACTGTTGCCTTATTGGCTATTTTTTTAGTTTAAAAAAATTATTCTGGTTTACCAGTTCAAAGATAAATATCATGACCATGAGGACGCTGGACCCGGATCTTCAGTCACGTGAGTAAAAACACGTATTTAACAAAAAACCATTTCTTTTGCCCGTGTGACCGGGGCCTAATAGAGCTTACAAAGTACTGTGAGATATTTCAGGAGTGGTTTTATCCCCCAGTTCTAGTTCTCCCAGTGGGACCACGCAGGGATTGACACCCAGGCTCTCCTGGGTCCTAGTCTAGCCACTGCACATCACACTGGATATATCTTAAATCACAGGAGGAGGTTTAAAATCTTGAAAATATTCTTCCATACCTAGACGTTGATTCATGGCAACTGGACTTCTTTTCTTGAGAGATTGAAACATTTCGCTGCTCATCCAAACAGCTTGTCAGTCTGAGGAAAGCTAGTGGCGAGTCCTCCATTTTATAGCTCAATTTGACCTCTTGTCACCCTGGTCTAAAATAGGTTCATAACATGAACAATGGCCTGAATAGGCTCGTTAGGTGGAGAGTAGTCTCAATCGCCTTAAGGTGCTGAAACCCATAAAGTATGGGTCCTACACTCGTTAGCTATGGCCTTGGTGGTGGAGGCGTGAAGTATTTTTGATTTGTTTGGGTATTGTTGAAACCACAGCCTGATAAGTGGCAAATAGGCTGTGCCTGAGGGCCCCCCCACCTCTGTTGAGAGACGGGTTTTCAATGCTCACATGAATGGCTTCCCTGACCCCTCTCTCAAACCACCTCTCTTCTCTGTCTAATATGTCTAATAATTCTTCCATACCAACAATCAAAAGGAACAAACTAAAAAAAAAATGATGGAAGGATTGTAACTCATTCAGTCCCCTTCCCTGATTCACTAGTTAGTTATATACAGATATTATTACATTTTAAGTGACGCTGCATCTTGCACCCTGAGGTGGCATAGGTCTCGCAACTCACTAAGGAGATGAAAGGCTTGTGGCAACCCTATGGATAACTGACTTCCAAAGATCATATCCTTAACAGCTCAGGCCTTGCAAACTAAAGTCTATGGCTTCCTTTAGTGTGTCAATCCATCTTATGCCAAGGCGTCCTCTTCTCCTAGTGCCTTCTCTGCCTATATATATGCACCCATTTTTTTACTGCTATTTACAAAGAAACAGGACCTCCCGTTTCCCTCATGTTTTTTAATGGCACTGATAAAGTGGCAGCCAGACTCCAACCTTGCCAGCTTTTTACAGGAAACGATACCCAAATAATCAGAAATTGGATTAACCATTATACCAAGTATGCTAAACTCTGCAGGGTCACTGGGGAAAAAAACTGGAGCCCCTGCTATTGCCAGGGGATTTCTGGGCATTCAAAATATTTCATTATTGCACCATTCCTGATTTGTTTTAGTGCAATGCTAAATTCAGATATTAGAAGTCCTGGGTAGAACACGTCCTTAGCTGCAGGGCAAGAGATGGAACTTTTTTGTTTATGCTGCACTTCTTCACATATGGGGTTAAATTTATCAGATGTGAGCCTTTTTGCCTTATTTTATTTATTTATACAACTTACCGTATATACTCGAGTATAAGTCGACCCGATTATAAGTCGGGGGCCCTAATTTAAACCCAAAAAACTGGGAAAATTTATTGACTCAAGTATAAGCCTAGGGTGGGAAATGCAGCAGGGCCTGGCAACTCCTCCTTTGTGAGCTGTGTGTGTGTGTGATGTTTAAAATTACTTTTAGCCACCGAGGCAAGTGCTTGAGTTGGTGGCTAAAAGTCATTTTAAACATTGTTTTAAAATTACTTTTTAAAAAGTCATTTTAAACATGGGGGTCAGGAGAAGTGGCGCACAATGTTTAAAATGACTTTTAGCCACCACCCCAAACTTGCCTCAGTGGCTAAAAGTATTGACCCGAATATAAGCCGAGGACCCCTTTTTTCAGCCCCAAAATAGGGCTGAAAAACTAGGCTTATATTCGAGTATATACAGTATATGCCACCCACTACCCAAAGCCAGGATTCCTTGAACTAAAAAACCTTGCCACTTCCATATCCACGAGAGCCAGCCAGAATTATTTATTACTGAAGGTATGTGTGTGTGCTCAGTCAGGATGTCACACGGAGACACCTCTGGTCCTGATTCACATTTCACTTATCCCTAGACTGGGTTTTTTGACCTTCAAAGGACCTCTGAGGAAGTCAAGGACCTCCAATAATGTTCCTGCTCCTACAACATGTCTTTTGGCATAAGGCGAGGGAAAGCTACAGCCCTAGCCTAGGCTATTATTCCCTCAGACAATTAATAACGGCCCGGTGACACAGGCATGTCCAACCTTCGGCCCTCCTGATGTTTTGGACCACAACTCCCAGAATTCCATGCCTGTATTTCCAATGGCAAAGAACTGGGGGAGTTGTGGTCCAAAACATCTGGAGGGCCGAAGTTTGGACATGCCTGGGTGAAGGGGTAGAGTGACAAGCTAGGACTCCAGAAGCCTGAGTTCAAATCCCCACTCAGCCATGGAAGCTCATGGGTGGGGTGGGGGAACTGATGACAACCCATCCTTAAATATCTCATATACTGTCCATCAAAAGCTCCCCATATGTCAATTCTAACTTGAGAGCACGGAACACAAGGAGAGAACACTACCCCTTCGTGTTTCCTCCACAAGAACGATCTGCTGCAATTACTTCCGTCTTAAATGGTTTTAGCGTGCAAAATGTATTTTAGTGTCTTCTTTACTCTTCCTTTTTTGTTGAGCTTTCTAAAACATTTTAGCCATGTTTATTATTATACTGTTTATTATACAGTATTGCGAGTTTTGTTTTATCGTGCGATGTTGTAAATTGCCGAGATAGGCTTCAAGAAGATGGGCAGTATAAACAAACAAACAAACAAACAAACAAACAAACAAATAATAGGAGGTAGTCGGTTTCTATTTAGAAGGATCACAAATTTCCAAATGCAACCTCCCTTTCTGTAACATTGAGCCTCAGCGCTTTGAGTGCTGGATTGAAAAAGCCAGTGTCCGTTGTGGCAGGTATCCACACAAGCCTAATTCTCTTCAACAGATCTTTAAATAGTTTTTAAGGAAGAATGAGAAGCATCCATGCTCCTGCCGCCTCTTCACAGTTGATTTGTGGGTTTTTGGGGGGTTGGGGGTTGGGAGGAATTGTTGAGTGAGAATTGAAAGTGTCTGTTTAGGAAGCTCTGTGGTGAGCATGACTTTCAATTAGGAAGCGCACCAGGGCTAAACCTCCCCCACCAATGAACAAACAAAGACAATTTTGCTCTCAGGAGCTACAAAAATCTCAACTAACAAGTCACCCTCCAAAGCACTGACTGAAATGAGAGAAGACTTAACATTACAGTATTTAGATGGTGGGGAAAATACCAACAAGATCACTGTAAAAATTGTTATTTTCATTTGTACAAATATTCCATCTGGCTAAGTCCTTTCTCACTGTAAATATTATCACCTAGTAATTATTATAAATTAACCAAGAGAAAAGTCAGTCAGAAAAAAGTTGGAAACTATTCCTGCCTTGTGGTGTATTTTCAGGGGCCATCTCCTTTGTAGCCATCTCCTCAAGAGAATCAGAGAAATAAAAGCAGTTGTATTGATCCTGGACCATTTCAATAAATATAAGTTGGTGGTAGACCTCCAATATATAGTTCCATCTTGGTTTCACTCCACGGTGGTCTGAATAGGCTCGTTCAGGGGACCATGGCCTGAATAGGCTTGTTAGGTATACAAGGGCGGTTACTTCACGTCCATTTTGTCTCTGTAGTTGTTGCATTTACAAGCAGTACAAAAAATGTTACTTCACGTCCTTCTCGCAACAACTGAAATTAAGGAGTATAGAAGGAACCTAGCAAATAAACCCCATGCTGAAGTTGAAGGATGACACAGATAAAACCAACTGCATAAATAAACTAACTAAATAAATGTTTCTTCACATGATGCAGGAGCATCGAGCAACCTGGCCAGTGTCAGTGCTGTCAACGCTCAACTGATGGATTGTAATTTTCCTGTTGGGATCTTAACTTGTGCAACTTTCCCATGATGTTTTTCCCCCCCGCAGAGGCTGCCGATAGTGCCTGCGATCCTCAAGAAGCCCAGATTTTAGGTGGTACCTACACAGTGCTGGAGAATGGCACGGTGCTGCAATATAAATGCCCGGAGGGACAATATCCATACCCTACCGAGTTTCGGGAATGTGAGTCCGGAAGGAGGTGGAGCCCAATGAAATCTGCATATGGCAACAATGTCCGTCAAGCCAAGTGCCAAGGTGCGAGGACAGTTCTGAGTTTCTAAACAAGAGAGGGTCTGTATTTCACAGGGTGGTGGTGGAAACAATGGTGCAGTTAACTCCCCACAGCAGTCTACCCCTTTTCTCATTAACCTGCCCTGATGGCAGCCATCTTCTAGGGCTGGGCAATGTCCTGGCTGGAATAATGATGGATGATGGATCATATGGTTTATTCCAGTCGAGTGTGCCTTTTACATCAGTTGCTGGGAATCGCAAGCGGGGAGGTGAGGTTGGATGCAGGTCTTCCTAAGCAGGTTGCCTACAGGCCAGTGGTGGCCAAAGTTTGGCTCTCCAGCTATTTTGGACCACAACGGCCAGAATTCCAAGCCTGTATTGCCAGTGACAAAGGACTGTGGGAGTTGTGGTCCAAAACATCTGGAGGGCCGAAGTTTGGCCACCACTGCTATAGGCAGTTGATTGACCTGGCCACTCTGTGAAAAACATCTCTGACGAGGTAGATCTCGTCTACCTACTTAGATGGCCTGATCCATCTAATAGAGTCCTCCTTCGACTCCTAGAGATGGGCAAGACTGGCGGAACTTGTGGTGGGGATGTGTGGCATGTGGAATGAAGACTCAGACAGTCAATAGACCCCCTCACCCTTTCCACTTGCCATTGTTTGCTCTCCCTTCCAGACATCCGCTGCCATCGGCCTGTGGATTTTGAAAACGGCCTGTATGAGCCAAGGCAGCTCTACTACAATGTCAGCCAGGAACTGATCTTTGAGTGTTACGGAGGATATAAATTGTATGGCTCCCGGAACCGAACCTGTCTCCCCAACGGGAAGTGGAGTGGAGAGACCACCCGATGTGATGATGGAGGTGAGTCCAACATGCAGCTACACAGAACCATCATCTGATGATGTTTCCTCTTTGGAAAGAGGTGGGTGGTAGGAGTTGACTAGCGATGTTAAGAATCTCTTACTATAGTTCTTCATTCTTACTGACCTGAGTGGTTTCAACTTGATAAGACTTCCTAGCAACAAATTCCTAAGCCTTGTGAGAGTCTTCCTCTCCTGACGAATCTGCAGAAGTTTTCTGTGCAAAATCAAAGTCTTTTGAGAATCAAACTGTGCCTGCAGACACAGGGTGCCTGGCTGATTGATAAAAGGGGTACAAACAACCTATCTGATGCTTCTGTTTCTTAAGTGTTCAGCAACTGTCAGTTCTTTTTTCTGCAATGTGCATTTGAATCTGATCTGGGCAATGTTGCTTAATTTGGTGTGGTGGAGGGATTAATCTTCTGTTTTGGAGTGTGGCAGGGGGTTGAGAGCACTACAAAATACCACTCTCTCTCACTGGGTATGGAAACTCATTATGTTTGTCCGTCTCCTTTCATGAGAGGGTGAAACAGTCAAGGATTTACACACACACACACACACACACACACACACACACACACTTTTCATGTACCAGAGGAACCTCAAATTTTAGTTTAACAATTTTAGACAGTTATAGTCTTATACACGGAAAAATACTGGTACTTTGCCAGAGGTCAAATGCGAATCAGTGAAAGGAGCATTAGCCACTGTTCAGCCTCACAAGACTGTTCTGTGGCCCAGCTGTATTCACCTGTCCCTGGTGGAACCCCTGAATAAACAGAACAGCAGAGTTAACCAATAATCCAGGAAGGTATAAGTAGAACACTTGTGTGCCTTTGAGAGTTTTTCTGAGCAGCAGCTGGAGCTGATGTTTCTGCTCATGTTCTCAAGGCTCTTGTTATGCACTTTTATGAGGGCATCCTCTCTCTTTTTCTCCTCAGCTGGCCATTGTCCCAACCCAGGTATACCGATTGGTGCTCGAAAATCTGGCACCCAGTACCGGATAGAATATCGGGTCCGTTACAGTTGCGACCGAGGACTCTCCCTTGTGGGATCCAAGGAACGGGTGTGCCTGGAAAAGAAAGTCTGGAGTGGATCGGAACCGGAATGTCTAAGTGAGCAAATAGGATCGGGTTGCGTTGGGTTGAGGTGGAAGATGGGGACCTTTTATGGGTAAATCCTGCAAGTGGACCTATCTGAGTTACGGGTACAGTGAAGATTGTGCGAGGCAAAGAGTCCCCAAACCAAGACCCTTCTGTTATAGTTCCCCCATTCAGAAAAAACACATAATTTTACCCCCTCCTTTCCATTTCCTCTTTAGGTTTCCTCTAACGTTAGAGGAACGTTCTAACTTTGGTTGTGTATAGTGCTTTTGTCTAGAGTATTTGGATGTTGGCCTACGGCCGTATTAAAGATTTCATATTCGTATTTGGTTGTGTATAGTGGATGTTTTAATTTTTTAATTTTTTACTTCTTTGGCTGATTTCGGTTTCCTTGTTTCCTATTTCAGGCCGGTTTAGTTTTGACACTCCAGAAGAAGTCTCCTCCAAGTTCATCTCATCCCTCACAGAAGCGGTTGAGGCCATAGATGCAAAGAGAAATAAGTGTAAGCTTTTTTGACCAATTTCGCCCCCCCCACACACACACATCCCCCTGTAGAACAGAGGCAGAAGGGCAGCAGTTATAATGTCAGATGCACATTTCTGGGAAGGAAGGGTCATCTCAGATGTGGCAACCCTGCCTTGAGAATTCTCTTCCCTTTGACACACACATTAGGATGGGCAGCCACCTGAGGATATTTCGGTACCTGTCAAAAACTAGTTTTTGTTTTGTTTTGTGAGGACAAACTATACATTACGGGTAAACCACCTATAGAAGAAGAAATTCCTGAACTGCTGGAAACATCTGATGGAGGTGGCCATGCCTCGTGGCAAGGACCAGAGGCTGGGTGTGGGCCCACCACATGGGCCGGAGGCCCCTTCCAGGTAGCGCCAGGCCCGTGACGAGGCCTGGTGTGGGCCTGTCGTGTGGACCGGAGGCCGTCTCCAGGCACTGCTAGGTTCGCAACAAGAAAGGCTGCCGGCTGCATGCGTCAGGAGTGTCTGCCCAGGGCCTGGAAGGCGGTGGCGCCAGGGTGCTGGGCACTCCTCTCCTCCCTCCCTCCCTTAAACTTGGCTCAGTTCTTCTTCCTCCTCCTTGTCCTCCTCCACTGCCGCCATCTAGGGAGCTTGCCAGGCAACATCCGGCTTAGTAGGCAAAAAGCCAGCACTGCCGCAATGCGGTGAGCAAAGGGCCAACAGGTGCTGCTTCGATTCTGGGGCCAAAGCAGTTGGAATCTGGCGACCCTGGCCCGGCGTGGGGGCAAGTCATGGCACCAGAAGGGTGGCAGTGGAGGAGAGATAGCAAAAAAGGAGGACCTCCAGTGCTCGTTTTGCAAGACACTGCTCATTGATCAAGGGAAAATTCATCAGAAATTTTTGCTCGTTGATCAAAATACTTGTAAACCAAGTTACTCGTAAACCGAGGTGTCACCGGCTGCTTTCACACAACCCCTAAAATCTGCTGCAAAGTGCTGGCAGATGCGGAGCATAAAAATGTTTTCCCACCAGCAGCGGATTTAAAAAAAAATAAAGTACGACCACGCCCACTTAAGCGCGATCCAGCGGATTTTACAAGTACCTGGTCTTGAGGAGGTAATTTTTTTTCTGATGTAGATTTTAAAGCAGTGCATGCCTGGCCCTCCTCCGCCTTCTGTTTGTTTTTGTTGTTTTCCCCCCTTTTAAGTGACAGGAATCTCTAACGGACTTCCTGTCCTGCTACAACTAGCGGCTGTCGATGGCAGGTGGAGGTGAGCCTGCATTTTTTTCTCCCTCCCCTCACAGCAGACAGAAGCAATAGAATCAGAGTGCGGGAGGCTGGGAACACAGGAACCAGGACAAAAACCACATGATCTCTCGTTGGGGGGATCCGCATTTAAGTTGCCAGCGGATTTTAGTGGTCGTGTGAAAGCAGCCACTGTAATTGGATGTACTCATAAAGGGTTGTTTAAGCAGATCACAAATTGTGCATGAACAGAGGTAACCTTTTATTATAATACAATGCTCTTTGTGTTTCTGAAGATGCAACATGTATGGTTTCCTTTACATACATGTAAGTCCCCAATAGGATTCTTGGCAATGCAGTACAGTGGGCCCTCGTATAATAAACAGTTTGTATAACATAAAAATTTTACAACATAAAAAATTCCAGAGATAGGGGAAATTTGCTTAACAGAATTGCCTATGGGGTGAATCCGTACAACATAAAAATGGTCATGATTAGGGATTACTCTGTTTTCAATGCATTCCTATGGGAAATTTGTATAAAGGAAAATTGGCTAAACAGAATTTCATTTGGAACAAATTCATTCCTTTATACAAGGAACCACCGTATTTTTAACTGCTCATAGCTAATATTTCTGATTTGCTGAATGTCTGGAATCTGAGTTGAGTAACTCAGAATAAGGAACTGCCTCTTTTGAGCCATCTTCCGTGATGCGGCTCTATAGGCGACACACTAGGGACAAAGGTTGCGATCAGACAGCTCCAAAGGTATGCTCCCGATCACACCAGAAAGTGTCTCTGTCTCTTTAATGGGAGTGATCGCCATTAAAGCAGACCATTTTTTCTATCAGGGAAACTCTCCAAGCTGGCCCAAAAAGTAGGAGCCCTACAGCCAGACCAAAAAAAAGGTCCAGCTTGGGCACAGATCAGGATCGGGCTGGTGCGCATTATTCTGTGTGACATGACATCACTGGCAAATAGATCACACTCGACAGCTCCAGAAGAAGCCCACTTTGTCCTCCATTTGTTTGTTTGTATACCGCTCCATCTTGCTACACTCAGGGCTGGTGCTAGGTTTTTTTGCGCCCTAGGCGAGGTGGGGGGGCGGGGGGCGGGGGGCGGGGGGCAGGCAGGGTGGTGGGAGGCGGGTGGCGGGTGG
>JAHTLZ010000207.1:935494-970813 GCA_023846285.1 Phrynocephalus versicolor | reverse complement strand
GGTGGTGGGAGGCGGGTGGCGGGTGGGGGGGTGGCGGGTGGCGGGTGGGGGGGTGGCGGATGGCGGGGGACGGCGATGGGCGCGGGGGGTGGGCGGCAATGGGCAGATGGCGACCAGTGGCTGGTGGGTGGGGGGGATGGATGGCGGTGGCCAGAGGTGGGGGGCAGCAGGCTATCCAGCGCCCTCTCTCCATTTTGGCGCCCTAGGCAACTGCCTAGTTCGCCTTAATGGAAGCGCCGGCCCTGGCTATGCTACTCTCCTGTTGTACTCACAAGGCTAAAAGTAGAGGCCAAGAAGATGTCCCTCTCTTGGCCTTCCTGAGGCTGTGCTCCTGATCTTTGCCTTGTTTCTGCCAACAGCTGCGACAGAGAAGCGTAAGATCAAGATTGAGAAGGACGGCTTAATGAATATCTACATTGTCCTCGACGCTTCCCGGAGCATTGGCAAGCAATTTTTCCAGGACGCCCAGAATGTGTCAATCAAGTTGATTGAAAAGGTCAGATCATCTCAGGATGTTTTCTTCCTGGTTTCCAGAGAAGGTTCTTGGACTTGAGGGGGGGCGGGTCGAGTCTCCCGAACAGCATTGCCAGTCAAACACATGGGTGGCGACTTTGGGAGGCGGAGGTATCAATGAAGAGCCCAGTAATAGGAACTAACCTTTTCGATGTACAGTAATACCTTGGTTTATAAACATAATCCACTCCGGAAACATGCTTGTAAACCAAAATACTCTTGTACCAAAGCAAAGGAGTATCATTTCTCAAAGTACTGGAGGTACTCATTTTGCAAGACATTGCTCGCAAAGCGAAGCAACATTTTAGTTAATTTTTTCTCATTTTGCAAAACACTTGCAAGCCAAGGTACTCATGAACCGAAGTACCATTGTATGAAGTTCTGGAGGCTTCTCCAGGATTACAAGATATGGCACTCTTTCTCAAGTCTGGGAAACTGAGGATGCAATGCACAGCCTCGTCACCGACTACCCAGAAATGGAGAAGATCTGAGTTCAAGCCCCCTCAGAGCCATCAAGCCCAACAGTTGACATTGGGTCAATCTCTCATTCTCAAGATGACTTTCTTTACGGGAATGGTTTTTAAGATAAAGTAAGGAGGAGGAGAGTACCTTGCCCTAGCTTATTGGTGGAAATATATCATATAAATAATAAAGAGGATTAATCAGAGTAAAGAGGCGACTTCCAGAAGTACAATCTTAAATAGGATTAATCCGAGTAGGCCTCTTCCAGAAGTCCAGGAGATGCAGAAGTTCACCCATGGACCTCAGAAAGTGGTCTATTACCCCTCACTGGCCAGTTACCTCTCCAAATATAGTGGTACCTTGTATAAAGGAATTAATTCGTTCCAAATGAAATTGTGTTAAACAAATTTTCCTTTAAACAAATTTCCCATAGGAATGCATTGAAACCGAATAATCCCATTTTTATGTTGTACAGATTTGCCCCATAGGCGATTATGTTAAGCAAATTCCCCCTATCTCCGAAATTTTTATGTTGTACAAATTTTATGTTATACAAACTGTTTGTTATACAAGGGTCCACTGTAGTTATATTTAAGAAATATAAAGGATAACCAATGTGCAGTAGTGGATAGAGTGTAGAGTGACTGGCCAGTGAGGGGTTCTCACTCAGCTATGAGTGGGAGGAATTGATAAAATTATTGTTTATTTATTTATTTTTATATTTCTATACCACATCGATTTTCCCAAAGGAACTCTGTGTGGTTTACATAGAGAACAGCACATAATTAATCATTACAATCAATACAGAAAAATAAATAAAAACTAATAATACAATACAGCCTATTGCAGGGGTTAGGGACCTGGCCAGACTTGTGATAACTGAATGCACAATATGTGGATGCTGGGTGGGGTCAGGACTGGGTGGGTGGGTGGGGGGTATCTGGGGCCTCCTAGACTTACCTGAGGCCTGGTGTTGCCCCAAACAGGACTCCGACGGGCTTATTTTTCAATCTTTATTTTCATTATTATTTCTTTAAATCTTTATTATTATTTGTTTTTCCTTATTATGGTGCTTTATGTAGACCGCACAGAATTCCCTTTGGAGAAAATTAGTCACGGTATACAAATGCAAATATGTCCTGGGGTAAGTTCAGGAGGCCCCAGAGAGGCCCGTGCAGCTTACCCCAGGGGGCCTTGCCTTTCATATACTGCAGTCCCATGATATACCGGGACCACACTATATGAACCACAAAATGGCGGGGGGTGACTGTAATATTGTATTGTATTATATACAATAATAATACAGTAATATACAGTGAGAGCACACCTTAGATATCGCCCTTATGGTTTTTTTTTAATTTTTTTTATTAAATAAACATAAGAAAAACTCACAAATAACAATAATACACAATTATGAATATATATATAAAAAATAGACAATCAAAAACAGTACAAAGTGCCCCCCATCCCCAAGAAACCGTCCAGTATTCTTGCATCTTCTCTTTCTTCTTCAACTTTTTTTTTAGTAGGCTTCTTAAGGTCCTTTACACCAGAACTGTGTTGGATTATAAGTTGGTTGAATCCCTTTTCCTTTTAGTAACACATGATCAATAAATTTCCCCCAAACATCATAGAAGATATCTTTTTTCATTTCTCCTCGCAAAACTTTTATATTGCAAGACAATTTATCATTTAGTGCTATATCCCACACTTCCTTATACCATTCAGTAATTTTGAGGTGTGATTTAAGTTTCCAGTTTCTGGCAATGATCAGTCTTGCAGCTGTCATAAGGTTAGCTATTAGTTCTCTAGTTTTCACATCATATTCATTGATGGATGGTAATGATAACAATGCAATTTCAGGTACACATTTAATATCATTTTGTAGTATCTCTCTTATCACCTCAAAGATCTCTTGCCAAAACTTTTGAACAATTTCACATTCCCACCATAAATGAAAGTAAGTGCCTATCTTTTTTTCGCATTTCCAGCAAAGCTTGGAATATTTTGGATTCATTCTATTTACTCTAACTGGAGTCATATACCATCTTAAAACTAATTTGAAATAGTTTTCTTTTATTCTAACTGATAATGACCGTAAGATCCTCAGATTCCAAATTCTTTTCCATTCCTCATTGTTTATTTCTTTCCCTATGTCTTGTTTCCATAGCACTCTTATTGTGTCCTGTTCCCTGTTCTCGAGTGAATCTTGAATTATTTTATGAATTTTAGCAACTGCGCCTTTACCTATATTTCCTTTCTCTGATTCATATGATGTCAAAAATTGCTCAAATTTTGTGTATCCTCTGAGTTGAATATTTCTCCTAATCCAATCTTTCGTCCAGCTTTCTAGCTGGGCGTAGTTCAACCAGGACAATTCCTGAGTTTGCAAAACGCGTTTAATTTCTTGTTTTGTTGTCATTTTTTTAATCCAGTCTTTTAACCTTGCTACTTTCCTTAATTTAAATAGATCTCCCAGTTTCTTCATGTTCGTGGGGAAATTCATCTGATCGATCATCAGTCCAAGCGGGGAACCTTCCTGTACCAATTTCTTTCCATACTTTTTCCAAGTGAATAATAGGGAACTCAGAAGCGGGTTTTTAATTGGATGACTTTTCCTTATTAGGGGGAGGGTAAATACATATTTATTTATGTATTCGCTTAACTCTTCTGATTCAAGTTCCCACCATATTAATTTTTGAGGTTTAAATAGTATTTCCCCCAGAGAACTGAGCTGATTAGCTGTATGGTAGGTTCTAAGATTAGGTATGCCTATACCTCCCTCTTTTTGAGATCTGTACCATAAGCTTTTATTTATTCTTGCTTTTTTTCCACCATTGCAGAATCTATTTATAAGGTCTTGATAGACTTTGATTTCAACTTCTGTGTATTGAATAGGTAACATTCTAAAAAGGAAATTAATTTTAGGAAGTATTTTCATTTTTACCATTGCTATTCTGCCGAACCATGATAAGTTTAATTTGGAATAATTTTGTAGTTTATTTTTAATCTCTTCCTTTATTTTTATATAATTTTGTTCTTTCGTTTTACTGATATCTTTATCCAACAAGATCCCTAAGTATTTTATGTGTTTACAAACTTTCAATCCGTGATTAGAGATCACCTCCATGTCTCGGTTATTCTGATTGAAAATCATAATTTCTGATTTCTGCCAGTTGACACATAGTCCGGTTGTTTCACCGAATTCCTTCAAATGTGCTTTTATCCTTAATATGCTTTCTGCTGGATTTTTTGTTGTTAACAAAGCGTCATCTGCAAATAAACTGATTTTTATCTTACCTTCCTTACCCATACCTTTAATTAATTGATCCTCCCTAATTGCATTGGCTAATAACTCTATCACTATGCAAAACAGAACTGGCGATAAAGGACAACCCTGTCTTGTTCCTCGGGCTAGGCTAATTTTTTCTGTCATCCCACATCCATTAGGCTTGAGAATTAGAATAGTTAAAGTATGTTTCCAGGAGGAAGGTACTTGTTCTCCCTGCAATATCTGATTAAAATGCTTCTTTAATTTAGGGATTAACATTGATTTAAATGTCTTATAAAATTCTGGACCCAATCCGTCGTCTCCTGGAGTTTTAGCATTCTTTAGCTTATTTATGACATCCTCTATCTCATCCTCATTAATAGTTTTTTCCATTTCAAGCCTATCTTCCTCCACTAGTCTTGTTTTTAGATTTTTGTCAATATATTGTTCCATAATTTCCTAACTAGTTCTATCAGCTGTATATAACTTTTGATAGAATTCTTGGATGACTTTTAATTTTTCTTTCATTTGAGTACAGATATTGCCGCTTAAATCCTTTATCCTTCCTATCATGCTTTTTTCTTTCCTTTTCTGTGCTAGTTTTGCTAGCATCTTTGAGTTTTTATTACTATATTCAAAAAAGTTTCTTTTCAGGTATAATAGATTTCTTTGGGTTTGTTGTAGATCTATTTCTTCTAATTCCCTTTTCCTGGCCTCAATCTGAATTAAAATTCTTTTGTCTTTAGTTACAAAAAATTGAGATTCAAGGTCTGCTATGATAGCCTCTAATTTTTTTTTATTTTGCTGATCTCGAGTTTTGATTATAGCGTTTTCTTTTATTATGTAACCTCTAGCCGCCGCTTTCAGAGTGTCCCAGATAACTCCTATTTGACCACCACCTTCTTCATTAATATTCCAGGTTTCTAACCATTCCCTTTGTATTTTTTGTACCGTATCTGGGAATTGAAAAATTCTAGAGTTTATTCTTCATCTTTTCGCTTCCTTATAGTTCTTCTTATTTTCTATTTCAACAGACATTAAAGCATGATCTGAAATTTTTATCAATTCTATATTAGTGTTTACAACATTAGATAGCAAGCTTTGTGAAACAAATATATAATCTATTCTTGAATAAGCTTTATGGGGTAATGAGTAGAAAGTGAATTTTCTTTCATCGCCCTTCATTTCTCTCCATACATCCTTTAATCCTGTATTTGCGATGAATTTTGTTAAGATTGTCTGCCTAGTCCCCCAATCTACCTTGCTAATCGTTGTTTTGTCTTTTATTTTGTCCATAACCATGTTGAAATCTCCCGCTAAAATCACATGTCCTTTCTGTACCTTCTCTATCTGCTGCCATACCTCTTTATAAAACAGGTTATGATTAGTATTCGGTGCGTAAACATTTATCAGTGTATAATGTTCTAAACCAATTGTGACCTGAAGAATAATGTATCTGCCTTGCAGATCTTTCACAGTTTTTTCAACAGTACAGTCACAGTGCTTTGAAATTAAGATTGCTACCCCCCTTGCTTTAGAAGAACCAAAACTTTTCTCATAAATGTTCATATTGGGTAATTTCAGTTCGTTTTGACCATCTTTCATTTGGTGTGTTTCTTGAAGAAAGATGATGTCCGGTTTGTTCTTCTTGATTAATGACTCTAGTCTCTTTCTCTTCATGACAGAGCCTAGTCCCTTAGCGTTCAATGTGGCTAATTTCACCAGTCTACCCATATTTTCTTTCTTGTATCAATCTGGAACGGTCTCTTTGTGAATATACAAACAAACACTACATATAAAAACAAAAAACGAACAATAATTTCCCAAACCCGACCACCTACATTTATTTTCTGTTCTCCCATCCTCTTAGCCCTCATACACATTCTGTGTGCGCCCTTATAGGAGGGAGGGGGAAGGCACCCGTACACTTCCCGATGGCTGATAAAGACTCAAAAGCTCGAAATTAGCATTATCACTGTCTAATCTTGCTTACAATTATATACGTGAGAAATTGAAAAGAAAGAATGCAGTAAAAAAAATTAAGGCATAATAATGTAAATCTTAACTTACTTCTATTCACCTCCCTTCCACACTCAGTCCCCCCTCCCCGAGTAAAACAAGCAAAAAAGAAAAAGAAAAAAAACATAAAGGGAAAAACAAAGGGTATAGGGGAGGAAAGGTAAGGAAAAGGAGTAAGGGTCAGGAAGGAGTGGAAAAATGTAAGACAAACAAGTAAAAACAGACGAATTGAAACAAACTAGCCTAAAAAAAAAGAAGGAAAGAAAAAAATAAAATAAAATAAAATAAATAAAAAAGGGGGGGAACGGGAGGGGAGAGAGAGACAGGAAGAGAGAGAAAGGTTGCGCTGTCCTCTATGGTGGAGAGTTCTTCAGATTAGTCTCCAATTTTCTGCCCGTTAAGGCATCTGAAGAGTTGAAAGCTGGTACTGTCGTCACTGCAGAGGCTGAGTTTGAAGTGATTTATTCTTCTTTTTCAATTTGGATATTCCATGCCTTAAGAAGTTGTTCACCTTCTTCCAGGGAGTAGATTTTGTGAAGAGTTGGGCCCTTCCACACTTTAAGAAAGATCGGGAATCCCCAGTTATATCTGTAGTTGTTGTTTCTCAAAGCAGTTGTCACAGGTCTCATAGATTTTCTCCATTCGAAAGTCTCCCTGGAGATATCCTGGTAAACTTGTAGGACCCTTCCATCACGCTTCAAAAGATCAGGTTTTGCCCTGAGAGTAGACGTCAGTTGTTCTTTCATAGCATAGGAAGTAAATCTGATCAGAATAGGTCTTGGAACGCCTGCTGATGCACTGCCTATATAATGCACTCTTTCGATATCGATCTCGGTGAGTTGTTGGGGGAGGATAGTATTAAGCCAAGCAAGGATTTCTTTCTTTATTTCTTTTTTATTCTGAAGTTCAAAATTAATTAGTTTCAAATTAGATCTTCGAGAATAGTCTTCCATGTAAATCAGCTTTCTGTGTAAAGCGTCGATCTCTTCTTCATGGGCAGAAAAAGCTCTTTCATGCTTAGGGGCTAGCGTTTGAACTTGATTGATTTCTCCTGCTAGTTTTTTCAACTCAGCGTCATTATTAGAGACCCGTGTCTGAAGAGACTGTATTTCTTGCAACAAGTCCTTCCTTAGATCATCATTCTGTGAAGATAAAGACTGGAAACGGTCATCAAAAGTGGAAGTTATATCTTTTAGAGCTGATTTAATGAGGGAGCTGACTTCTGCTTTGAAGTTTTTAAACTCCTTTGAAAGGTCCGGCTGTTGTGCTGGCAGCTTGCCAGATTCAGACGCCATTATTTCAGCTTCAGAAATAACTTCAGCTCTTTCAAGACAAGCGCGTTCAAAAGTCGTATCTGAAGGGGTTTTTCTTATCCACTTTTTCACAGCTGGACCCCTTTTCTTGGCTGGCATACAGAAAAGCCAGGTATGAACCTTTATTTCCCTTTGTTCTCAAAGCAAGACAGACTTTTCCACAGTCTCTCACAGTCTCTCACAGTCTGCCTAACAGGGACGTGATTTCGGCAGAAATCGAAAGTAAATCACTGCTTCATTAATTCATTGTTATCTTTCCCCTTCAAAAACACACAGTTTTCAACTATCCTCCCCAGTAAATTATAGTCATTTACTCACGATTTTGACATCATTTAGAGACAGTATTTCAAGTTTGTTTTCCTTCGTGAGCGGAGCTTCTGACTCAAGCAGCCATCTCGCCGTGGGCGGAAGTGCCCCCCCTATCGCCCTTATGTTTAAAGTCAGTGCGAACAGGCCTGGGGAGACACAAATTCCCCAATGCACAGCGAGCGAGCGAGAGGAAAATTCCATTTCTCTTGTTATTGTGTTTTCCTGAAAATAAGACAGTGTCTTATATTAATTTTTGCTCCCAAAGATGCGCTAGGTCTTATTTTCAGGGGATGTCTTATTTTTCCATGAAGAAAAATACGGTACACATTTCTTGTTATCTTATTATGGGGAGGCCTTATTTTCGGGGGGATGCCTTATATTTCAGTGTGGGGCAAAACTGTAAGTAGGTCTTATTTTCAGGGGATGTCTTATTTTCGGGGAAACAGGGTATGTACAGTAGTCAAACCCCCACTTTCCACTTGTGGCTGAGCAGTGAGGCCCCCATCAAGGCCCCAGAGGCCTTGTCTAGATGTAGAACCAGATTTAGAAAGAAAGAAAAAACACCTCCATATAGATAATGGGTCTGTCTCGGGGAGGGAAAAATAGAGCTGGGCCCTGAGACATCTTGATTCATCTCTCTCTCCTGGCTCTCGGGCCTGTGTTTGTAGGTCTCCAGCTATGACGCTTCCCCCAGGTATGGCATCATCACATTCGCCACTCACGCCAAAACACTGGTGCGAACCACCAACCCAAAGAGCAGCAACGCCGCCTGGGTGATTGAGCAACTGGAGGGCATGAAATATGAAGGTGAGGCCTCCTCTGTGCCAGGGAGAGGGTTGTAAAGCTTGTGTCGAGCGAAAGACGCTGGAAGATGTTTGTGCTCCTAGGCTAGAAGAGAAAGGCACCCCTCACTTCACCCTGTGGGGGGTTGGAGGTGGAGATGGAGGTGGGGCCAGTATTTGGCCAGAATTTACTACAGAAGTCAAGACATTATGAACCCTAAAGTGGTTGAAGAAGAGAACCTTCTGGAATCAGTGGTTCCCAACCTGGGTGTCCCCAGATGTTCCTCAAATGCAACTCCCAGAAACCCCTTCCAGCACAGCGAGTGGTGGAGGCTTCTGGGAGTTGCAGTCCAGGAACATCTGGACACCCACAGGTTGAGAACCACTGAATCTGGATTGATGCTCAAAGACGGGTGCTCCTCAAAACAGATGCCGATTTAGGCCGCTATCCTACAGCCGTAAGAAGCAACTCAAAATAAAAAGCGGTTTCTCCAACCCAATGGTTACGTGGTTAAAGAGCTGCTTTCTTTTGTCCCCATGATCACCAGCTGATATATGCAAGCTGCCAGGACAAGGTAGGTTTGCTAGATTTGTTGCCTTAGAGCAGATTATGAGAATTTTTTCCCCCATTTGTTTTCCATTTGGGGGAAAAATTTTTTTTGGAAAGATGGTAACTCCCATCACACACACACACACACACACACACACACACACACACACATACATACATACATATATATATATATATATATATACCCGTGTGTATATTTTGGGTTCTTTATTCCCACTCCCAACTCCTGGAAATCTGCTGGGCCCTGGCTAAGATAGGGTGACTACAGAGTCAACTAATAGGATTTGTTCTGCTTATAAAATAGGTGAATTGCAAGTATTTTTTTTTACTGTCTTTCTTATGCAAAGGCCAATTCAACTCTTCCCAGGTCTTTTTTATTCCCAAAGTGGGGTGTTTCTCTCTCTCTCTCTCTCTCTCTCTCTCTCTCTCTCTCTCTCTCTCTCTCTCTCTCTGATTAGTGCTTTTCTTCCTCCTCCTCTAGAACACAAGCAAAAACCTGGAACCAATATCTATAAAGGCTTGTATGCTGTATATGCTATGATGATTGACCAACAAGTAGACGAGCTTGGTCAGGGGTTGAACCCTGCTCCGGTCGCCAACCACACTCGCCATGTTATCATCCTCCTTAGTGACGGTGAGGTCTTAAAAAGCAAAAGTGTTCTGCTTATATACTTCCCCATAGCACTAAAAGGACTCTCGGGGTGGTTTACAATTTATTTATGCAGGCTACACTTTGCCCACTCCCCCCACCCCACCCCAAGCAAGCTGGGTACTCATTGTACCGACCTTGGAAGGATAGAAGGCTGAGTGAACCTTGAGCCAGCTCCCTGGGACTGAACCCCAGGTTGTGAGCATAGTTGTAGCTGCAGTACAGCAGTTTAATCACTGCACCACTGGGCTCTTCTTCGTAAGAAAAATATCTCCATAAAAATCCACCAGAATATTATTTTTTGGGGTGGTTCAAAATTTTTCAGTGTTTCTTTAAGGCTGTTGAATTTCCAAGGTAGATTAGTAGTGGATGCCAATCTACCACTGTTGTATCTGTGAAGATTCTCAGTCATCCAGGTGCGTTTATCTGGGAGTTGAGTCATGGCTACTGGACTTCTTTTTTGAGAGATAGAAACGTTTCGCTGTTCATCCAAACAGCTTCATCGGTCTGAATACAGCTAGTGCAAGAGACCTCCTTATAGTCAGCTTGACCTCTTGTCCCCTGGTCTGATTGGCTCATAAGATGAACAAAGCCTGAATAGGCTCGTTAGGGAGACATTAGTGTCCATGGCCTTAAGGTAAACAATGGCCTAAGGTGCTGTGGAGCATTTTGATCCCTTTCTTGAATAGGAGGGTTCTTTGTTTGGGGAAATAATGCTGTTTTCTTAAGAGAGAATAGAGCAGAAATACATGGACAGAAATCTTGATAAGATCTGTTCTATAGTATGACTCCACCCGTGCCACACTCTGATTAATAAAATAATCAAAAGGCCCTTTTTCAAATCCAGGGTGGGTGTGGCTCACACACAGTGAGGCCACGTGGTGCACACTCCAAATTAAAGAACCTGGCATCACTCCCATTGTGCAGGTAGAGTTACGCGACAGGATGCATTATATGTGTCACCAACCGACAGAAAGAGAGGTAGAAACACACACAAACTAGCCTTGGGTACAGGAATTGGTTTTGCAGAGTCCTCCATGAAGTTCTCCTGTTTCTTCTTGAGAGACAGCTGTCCTCCAAGCTTCCTCTCACTCTTCCTGTCCTTCCCCAGGTAACTACAACATGGGAGGGAATCCCGTTGTTGTCATCCAGCAAATCAAGGAATTCCTTAATATTAGACCCCGCAATCGTCGTGAGGACTACTTAGGTATGACACATTGGCCTCAGGGCCGGTGCTAGGTTTTTTTGCGCCCTAGGAGAGGGGTGGGGGTGGGGCAGGGGCGGTGGGTGGGCAGGGTGGTGGCGGGCAGGCAGGGTGGTGGCGGGTGGGTGGGGGTGGCAGTGCAGCAGCTGGCGGGTGGGGCACGGGGCGGGGCCAAGGCCGGCGAGCGTGGGGTGGGGCCGCGGCGGGGCGGCGGATGGCGGGGGACGGCAGCAGGCACAGGGGGGACGGCAGCAGGCGCGGGGGGACGGCGACGGGCACGGGGGCAGCGGGCGGGTGGGGGCGGGCGAGGGGGACAGACGGCAGTGGCCAGCGGCTGGGGGCGGCAGGCTGTCCAGCGCCCTCTCTCTATTTTGGCACCCTAGGCAACTGCCTAGTTCGCCTTAATGGAAGCACCGGCCTTGATTGGCCTATGGACTGGTTGGAGGAATAGAAGGGGAAAATACTGAAGTATTAATATGCCTAGCTTAGCATTTGGGGACCATGGACTTGATTCCATCTTGGCGCTGCTTTATTTGTGAGCACTGCCACTGTGAAATTTATTTTGCAAGGAATTAGCATTTCAGAAGACCAGATTTTTCCCCCTTAGCCTTTTCTCTTGTACAAGGAATTATCTCTCTTCTACAAAAGCGAAAAAGCTAAAAAAGCAAAGTGTTCTGCTTATATTTCACCCCATACCACTTCAAGTAGTCTCTGGGCGGTTTACAGTTTAATTATGCAAGCTACACATTGCCCCCCCTAAGCAGGCTGGGTACTCATTTTACCAACCTCGGAAGGATGGTAGGCTGAGTCCACCATGAGCTGGCTACCTGGGATTGAACCCTTAGGTTGTGAGCACAGTTTTTCCTGCAATACAGGCATTATGTTATGTCTCTTGTCTCTTGTCTTCTAATCTGGTGAGAGTTTGAGCTACTTCTGGTTATCCAGCTGCAAGATACAGTGGACTCTTGTACAACAAACGGCTTGTATAACATAAAATCTGTACAACATAAAAAATTCCAGAGATAGGGGAAATTTGCTTAACATAATCGCCTATGGGAAGAATCTGTACAACATAAAAATGGGATTACTCCGTTTTCAATGCATTCCTATGGAATTTGTATAAAGGAAAATTTGCTTAACATAATTCCATTTGGAATGAATTCCTTTATACGAGGTACCACTGTACAACAGAGGGGGCCTTATACAATCATTTATAAAAGATTGTGGGTGACAATATGTACAGTACAGATAGCACAACATTAGCAGTGTGGAAATTCTCAAGCAATTAAAACCATCTGATGGTTACAGCTGGGATTTTTCGTGTTTTCTATACAGTGGACCCTTGTATAACAAACAGCTTGTATAACATAAAATTTGTACAACATAAACAATTCTGGAGATAGGGGAAACTTGCTTAACATAATTGCCTCTGGGGAAAATCCATACAACATAAAAATGGGATCACTCTATTTTCAATGCATTCCTATGGGAATTTGTATAAAGGAAAATTTGCTTAACATAATTTCATTTGGAATGAATTCCTTTATACAAGGTACCACTTACAGTGTTTCTTTAATTTGCTTTGCTTAGAGATGGGTCTTTTGGATGTACTATAAATGTAGACTTCATTTTGAAAGAGGATTAGTCCTTAGACATGGACGGTCTGCTAGAATTGACATGCTTGTGGGATTCCAAATGAAACGATGGGTTGCCTATGACATATAGATTGTCCCTCAGAAGCAGCAGGCAATCATCTTGTGGCCGGCACCACATTGCTAAAGCAAACAGAGTTCTGGAGGTTTTGGAAGGGCTGCTTACCCTTTGGGATTAGAGCAGCATGGAGTTGGGCACAAAACAAACCATAAACAAACAAAAAAGTGTACCAGGCTGGTTCGTACCCAGTTTCACTGAAAATAAGACCTACCCCAAAAATAAGCCCTAGAAGGATTTCTATGCATTTGTTAAATATAAGCCCTAGCCCGTTAATAAGACCTAGTGATGGGTGTGGCTGTGCCTCTGTGTGTGTGTGTGTGTGTGTGTGTGTGTGCGTGCGCGCACACACACACACAGACACAAACACACAGAGAGCACACATTGCCCCTCCCTTTCCATCCATGGTCCTTCCCCCCGCTTCACTTGAGCCACCAAAGTTACCATACTTTGTAGCATGTTTGCTTGCAGTTCCCGTTTCCCCCGAAAATAAGACCTACCCCCAAAAATAAGCCCTAGCATATCTTCTTGGGAAAAAATAAATATAAGACAGTGTTGTAGTTGATTTCACAACCTGATTCAGGGATCCTTCTTTGGAGTTTTTTTTAAGCAGAGGTTGGATGGCCATCTGTCGGAAATACTGTGATGGGGTTTCCTGCAAGGCAGGGGGTTGGACTGGATGGCCCTCAAGGTCCCTTCCAACTTTAGGATTCAGTGATTCTATGATTCCTCTTTGGCCGAAGCAAAATGAAATGCTGATTCTGCCCCTCCCGCCCCGCCCCGCCCCGGTCGCGCCCCCTTTGGTACTTCATTTGCTTCAGCAAATGGGGATGTTGCCTCACCACCCCCCTTCCCCCCCCCCCGTTGCCTCTTCCTCCCTGATTCTACCACCACCTTTTCTTCCATCTCCTCCTCCGCTGCCGCTGCTGTGGGTGCCATCCTCGGAGGCAGCAGGCCCTGTTTCCCCAACAGGAGCTGGCCACCATACCAGTGATGGCGAACCTTTTAGAGAGCGAGTGCCCAAACTGCAATTCAAAACCCACTTTTTTTTTGCAAACTGCCAATACAGCAATTTAACCTGAATCCAGGTGGCTGTGAAGGGGGCGATGTCGGGTGCCCACAGAAAGGGCTCTGAGTGCCACCTTTGGCACCCGTACCATAGGTTCGCCATCCCTGCACTAGCCCATGGGCGTGAGGCAACAGAGATGGCAGCCCGGGAGGAGGTGGTGGAGGTGGGGTCAGCACGAGCCAGTCGCCTCCTCACCTGGTATGGACTGGAAAAACAAACCGCAAACCGATTCTTTTTTTCACAGAGTTTGGTGGTGCTTTAGGGTTCATGGCTAGCCCTCAGGAACCACCATGAGCCACCCATTTTCTGCTTCTTGTCCATCTCTACACTTGCTCCTGGATAATTAATTATATCCACAAGGAAAGCTAAAGCGACTCGTCGCTGGCAAGTTTAAATCACAAACCGTGTGGTATTTTGCCGGGATCACAATCGGTAGACTAAGGGCTACCAGTCACATGCCTTTTGTTGCAGTGCAAAACTCTTGTTTTTTGAAGGCTGTTGAATTTCCAAGGTAGATTAGCAGTGGATGTCAATCTAGCACTGTGGTACTAAAGCTAAGAGTGAGGGGAGGAAGAGGTAGCTGATGAGGTTTTCAATGGGTAATATTAGAAATGCTATATTAAAAATGTTGGAAACTAAACTAAGGAGCCACACAAGGCAATAAAAAAAGACACCTGAAGCCAAATTATGAGCATTGCTTTTATTTATACAGTCGTACCTTGTATAAAGGAATTAATTCATTCCAAATGAAATTCTGTTAAGTAAATTTTCCTTTATATAAATTTCCTATAGGAATGCATTGAAAACAGAGTAATCCCTAATCACAATCATTTATATGTTGTACAGATTTGCCCCATAGACAATTCTGTTAAGCAAATTTCTGCTATCTCCGGAATTTTTTATGTTGTACAGATTTTATGTTATACAAACCATTTATTATATTAGGGTCCACTGTATACTGTATTTGTTTTGATTTGATCTGTATATGGGGCCACTCTGAGTGGTTCACAAACAAAAATCAAAACAAGAACCAACAACAGCGAATTAAAATTAAATGACAACAAAATAATACAGGTATAAAAGAATAAACATATACTTAATGTTATAAGTTAGAAACGTTATAAATTAGAAACATTATAAGCTTGAAAATGCTGTACTGAGGAGAGTTCTCAGTGTTGTGGAGTCTCCCTTCAGGGATAGTAAATCTAGTGGTAGATACCTCTCTGGCCGGCCACACAAGATGTTTGCCTAACACCACGCAAAACTGAGCCATGTTATCCTTGAGCAACACCTAGAATCAGCACTCAGTAGCAACGCCTTGTCAGACTTCTTGTTGTGTATTGATCTGTATTCCTATTATCTGCAATTGCTTGTTGAAGTAACGGCCTTCCTGTTCCAAAGGGAAGAGGCCTATTGGTTGATTCAAGTTGCTGCATTTGGATCCTCAATCCTATTGGCTCCCGCCAAAGGGCAGCCTTGTGATTGCTTGTAATTGTTCCCTCCAAAATGTATCTTTTCCTAGCCAGTCCTGGTGCCTATAAATGTAGCTCCCTCTCCCCATTCCTGAGTCTTGTTCTCTCCCTGAATAAAGAGCAGTTACACCAGAAGCTGTCTCCAGCCTGCTATGTCAAGAGCTGAAATCACTTGCTGAAATCACTAAACCCCATGTCACAACACTTCTCTTCACCCTTGCCTCCCTCTCATGTCTTGCGTGCAGATGTTTATGTGTTTGCTATTGGAAGCCAGGCCCACATGGACAGGGTGAATGAGCTGGCATCGCAGAAGATGGGGGAGAAACACGCCTTCAAACTCAAAGACTACGCCGACCTGCAAGAGGTCTTTGACAAAATGATTGGTAATGTCAACCTACAGTTCCTTCAGTCCCATCCCTTATCCACTGAATCATCACCATCATCCTGTGACGTCAACTTGACATAAGAACATAAGAAGAGCCATGCTGGTTCAGGTCAAGGGCCCATCTAGTCCAGTTTCCTGTATCTTCCAGTGGCCCCACCAGATGTGTCTGGGAGATATCTGTCTCCTGATACTACTCCCCTGCATCTGGTCCTTGAGTACCCTGGTTTTAAACCTGGAGATTACACATCTCCATCATGGTTTGTAACCTGTGATGGACTTTTCCTCCAGGAATCTGTCCAGTCCCCTTTTGAAGGCAACCCTTTCCAGGGTTTTCCAGGTAGACAAGACTCAGGTGTGAATTCCTGGTCCCTTCTTCCAGGGTGCCCCCCTACCCCCGGACTGTACAGCTTGCCCAAGGCCACCCAGGCTGGCTCTTCTTCCCAGGAGGCACAAAGGGGAATCGAACTCTTAACCTCTGGCTCAGCCACCAGATACGTAACCCCTGAACTATCTCATCCAGTCATCATTTCTTCTCGAGACAGCCCCTGACCTCTGGGCTTTTGTGTTTGTGGCCCTCAAGATCACCTACTCTTGAGAGCCTTTCCGATATCTAGCTTTCACTGGAGAAACTTCGAAAAAGAATCCTGGGAAATGTTCTAGGAAGTCACAGAACATTTCCGCGGGTGAAAAGAGAGGCCTTCCGTGCTTTGGTGTTTCTTTGCTTTTCTTAATGCAGAGAAGGAATGCTCAGATCAAAGAGACATTACATATTTCAAGATACAGTAATGCCCTTAGAAATTGGATAGTCTGCCTGCGGAGCCAGAGGTCGGGAGTTTGATTCCTCACTGGACCTCCTTGACATGGATTGGACTCCAGTTCTTAAATTATGATGATGATGACGACGACGACGATGAGGAAAAGCAACAACTTTTTCTGGCTGGGGGAGTTTGGAATTTGTAATTCCAAAAAGTCACTTTCCACTGCTCTGGAAAAGCAATTACCTGTTATAGCAATGATAAACCTCCAGGTGCAAAATGTCTGTGGAGATTCTTAGTCCTCCGGGTGAGGTTATCTAGGAGTGGTGTCATGGCAACTGGGCTTCTTTTCCTGTCGGATCAAAAGGTTCCGCTACTCATCCAAGCAGCTTCTTCAGTCTCCCACCGACCTTTCCTCAGAAGCTACTTGGATGAGTAGCGAAACCTTTCGATCTGACAGGAAAAGAAGTCCAGTTGCCACGACGTCCGCTCCCAGACTCCAGGTGCAAAGGAAGACTGTCGGTTGTCATGGGATAGGGGTGGGAGCAGGCGGTGGGCTCCATCCCTTCTTGGTGGGCTTCCAGGCTGGAAGAAGTCGGCCTCCCAGGCCTGGGGCAGCTCGCAAATCCAGGTTTTTTTTGGGGGGGGGTGCTAGGCTTTAGCCGGCCCTTTGCAGGTATCCTGAGGGCAGAACTTCCTAAAACATGCAGGCTGAAACCCAGAACAGGCTCCCAGCGACCCTGAAATTAGAGTCACCCGTTGCCACTGGCAAAGCGGAAGCCCAGTTTTGGGTTTTGCGGTGGCTCTTCTTAGCTTCCCATTGGCTGCCCTTTTTTTTATCCTCCAGAAAAGTAGACTAGAAAAGTTGCCCCTCCCACCTCTCCTTCTGGGGACCCAGGGCTCCTGTCTCGCTTCACCAGCCGTCCAGGCCGCTAGGCCTCTCTGCGTTCTGTGAGGGGGAACTCCCCAGCTCAGACCCCATCCGGCTTTCTCTTCCCCAGACGAGAGCGAGACGTTGTCCATGTGTGGTCTGGCCAAGGAGCACTCCTCGGCGGAGCAGCAGGAGAAGAACCCCTGGCATGCCACCATCAGCATCCGGGTAAGGGCAGGACCTTCTCAGCAAGGAGCAGAGCTAGGAAGGAGGGGTTTCGCTCTGCATGGTCTAGTGGCGATCAGGGAGGGGGGGGGCCTCGCGTGGCCGGACTTGCCGTCGAGCCCAACTTTGCTCGGACTCAATGTGGGTTTCTCTGACATGCATGGCCTACCCAGTGTTTTGGCTAATTGGCTTCTGGTCATGACGGGAATCCTGGGTGCGGGGAGGCGGAGCCACTGTGCAGCTTTCCGGAGAATTAGAGGGAACATTAGTATTCTCCAGTGTTATTTCACATCTTCACAAGTTGCAGAGTAACTTGCTTTGGAGACCAATTAATGGCAGATAAACACTAGACTTTGGCTGTATGTTAAAAGAATAGCAACAAAGGCTACCTTCTCTGGAGTGACAATGTTTCATCACCGTCCAATTGAAAAGCTGCCATTTTGTGTTTTCTATCCTCTGTCTTGTTCTCTGTTAATCCACCCTGGTCTTTCCACCTTCACAGACACATAATTTACCTCATTCTTGATTGGCCTGTGTCTTCAAGGAAGATGTCTCCCTACTATTTAATTTTTCTGAACATCACCCAAATATCCCAGTATTACTACTCCTCAGTCTGGCCCAAGATTCTGACTAGATATTCCCTCTGGGCAATTCAAAAATGTTCATCTTCACAGAAGTCCATTAGGAAATCAGTAATAATGCTGTCTAGCAAGACCAAACAGGTTGTTGACACATCTTTTAGGGACCATTTCATCTCTGCCTTTCATAAGCAGGAGAGAGTCAACTAGTGATTCTTCACGTTCTCTACTAGAGAGAGATTCAGCTTTTGAATTTCTGTGCCTATTGCTGTTGATAAAGACATAGAGATGGGCACGAACTTCGGTTCAGAGGCTCATGCTGGTTCCTAAGCAGGTGCTGTGTGTTTCCATTCCATCCCCTGCCTCCCTGCCTCAATTCTCCGCTCACCAGCTGGTGTGTGCTCCTCTTCTCCTCATCTCTGGCTGTTTGACCAGTCAGTCCCTAGTAGGCATGCCCTGGCTGGGTGTACAGCCAAAGAGGAGGAGAGAGAAGCACGCTCCAACTGGTGAGTGGTGGGTCATTGGCTGGAAAGGTGGGGGGAAGGGAACACAGGCTACAAACCTCTGAACCAATGTTCATGCCCGCCCTCTGATCTGAATCAATGCCACCTGGCACTTTTTTGTGAGCTCTGCTTAAAGTAGCCCAGGCACCTATTTCCAGGTAAACATGAACAGGATTGGCTTTGGCACTGTTGTTGAGAGACTTCAGTGCCCCAAATAACCATTTTTATTGTGTGTGTTTTTTCTCTCTTCCTAATCAAAGCGGGAAGGGAAGGGATTTGAGCACTGCAAAGGAGCCCTCGTTTCTGAATATTACATCCTGACGGCCGCCCACTGCTTCACCATCAATGACAAGGCAGAGCAGATCACTGTCAAGATTGGTAAGCCTCTTTACCTCACCCCGAAGATGGGATGTGGACACTGTAGCTTAGTTTGTGTGTGCGCGTGTGACTTTCCTTTATGTCAGGGCCAACTTACAGTGACCCTTGTAGTTAATAGACAGATTGAAAGAGTGTTTTCTGTCAGTTCTACACATACACTGTCAGTTTCTGTAGTCTAGCAGGGATTCGAACCCAGGTCTTCATAATCCATGACTCTATCCACTGCACCACCATGGCTAGTGAATGATTTGGTGAATCAGAGACGTTGAAACAAAAGCCAAAGCTAAGCTCTTCATTGTCAGATGTCAAGATGATGATGATGATTGTTGTTGTTGTTGTTGTTGTTGTTGTTGTTGTTGTTGTTGTTGTTGTTAGACACCATAGGGTGCCATGAGAGACTTTGTCAACTCCAATTTCTTGTAAATACTTGCTTAGCTATTTATTTATTTATTTATTTATTTATTTATTTATTTATTTATTATTCTTATTATTATTAACCACACATCTAACTACGTTGGACTTTGTAATACAAATCACTAGTCGAACGCTTTCCAAGTGTTTAGGATTATGCGATGTATCGGCGAATTATGCGAGCCGATCCCAGTAAGGCGGCTTTCTGCAGCTGACTGATGGTGACATTGTCAACTTCAGTTTCTTCTATATACTTGCTTAGCTATTTATTATTATTATTATTATTATTATTATTATTATTATTATTATTATTATTATTATTATTATTATTATTATTATTATTATTATTATTATTATAGGCACCATAGGGTGCCATGAGAGATTTTGAACATACACAAGACTGCTTATTGTGTATTTCTCTGAAATGCATGAAACTCAGATGTGAAATAAACTCGTCCCATGCACTGCAACGAAAGCCGTCACTCTGCCTGGATTTGCCCAAACATTTGTGATCAATCGGCCTTCACACAATCTTTGGTACTCACTGTGTAAACAAGCTGTGAGTGTCAGAAGAAAAACGGGCATCCGTTTTAAGCGGAGGTGTTTTGTGCTAATGGAGGAAAACATGGCAGGAAAAAAAAACCCCACTTCCACATCATTGCCTTTGATCTTCAATCGGAGGCAAGAGTTCTCACAGAGGCTGGATCATCTTTGGCAGGTTTTCTTATTGTTCAAAAATGACCAGGTGTGTAGATTTTATTTCCAGATGCATGGCAGGGACAGAGGGCCTGTTCACACACTGGCATATAGATACGATGTACATAAGAACATAAGAACAGCCTCGCTGGAAGAGGCCACAGCCCATCCAGTCCAGCATTCTGTCTCACACAGAGGCTCACCATTGTCTTCCCCTGCTTACGATTCCCTGCAAATGGCATTGCGAGATATCCTGCCTCTCTCTCCAACCCGGAGGTTGTCCTTAGGCATCCATAAGGATAGCCATTGATAACCTTGTTCTCCGTGAACTTGTCCAACCCTTTCTTAAAGCTGTCAAGGCTGACAGCCGTCACCACTTCTTCTGGCTGGGAGTTCCATAGGGACCGATAGCATGGTTTGAATTGGGAGAAAAAGACCTCACCTGCAAGTGTTTCTTAGAGCAAGCCATCCTTCTCCTTTAAGAGCTGTTGTATACCTTTCTGACAGAGGGCTAGGGCATGCATTCTTTTTGTCATGTTCCTTGTTAGGCCTGTTTAGCCCAGAAGACGCAGCAGCCTCACTTTCCAGCTGCCATTGTGGCTGCAAATTCAGGGAGAGAAGTGAGAGAGAACATGTTGAGGGGGAAAGAGAAGAAAGAAGGTGAGAAGGAAGAAAATGGAATTGAGGTTTTTAAAAAATCACTTCTCCTGATCCTCCCCCAGACGATCAGGGGAAGTGCTTCATTGGCAACTGATCTGGCTATAAGGGGTTGCTTCCTCTTCAGACGGGAGGAGCACTCCAAGTTCCACCACCTCAAGAGACCCTTTGTCGTCTGGTCCTTTTGCTTTTGATCCAACCAAAACCCCAAATGGCCAGTCTGGATTGGCCAGACACACCCAATCTCGCCTGATTTCGGAATCTAAGCAGGGTCGGGCCTGATTAGTACTTTGATGGGTGACCCCCCGCCCCCAGGGAATACCAGGTGCTGGAGGCGCCTGGAGTAGGAACTGGCAAGCCACTCCAGTATTCCTGATGAGAAAACTCCATGGACGTGGGGGTCACAAAGAGTTGGTTGCAACTGTGAGCCTTTTCACACGACCCCTAAGATCCGCTGGCCACTTAAATTCGGACCAGAGATCTTAGGGGTTTGTCGCTGTTCCTGCGTTCCCACCCCCTCCGCACTCCTGGCTGCTGGCTGCGTGAGGGGAGGGAGGAAAAAAGGAAGAATGCTGCTCACCTCCGTTCTGCCGTCCCGGCACTTTATTCAGATCTCTTAAAAGGGCGGGGGGCAAAAAAAGAACAAACAGAAGCAAGGAGAGCCCGGCAGTCACTACGTTATATCCGCATCAGGAATTTTCACCTCTGGAGAGCAGGTACCTGAAAAGTGCGCTGGGACGCGCTTAGGTGGGTGTGGTCGCACTTAATTTTCTGTAAACTCCGGAGCTGGTGGGGAAACAATTTTAAGCTCCGGAGCTGGGAGCCATTTGCCGCGGAGTTTAGGGGTCGTGTGAAAAGGCCCTGTAACGGCACAACAACAAATTTCTGTGGTTGCCTCCAGGAAGCCTTACGCTTCTTTCCCCCCACCCTCCGCAGGGAAACAGGGCTTCAACGTGGTTGCTGTCCATTCTCACCCCCAGTATCAGATTGGAAAGCTACGCGATCAGGGGATCCCTGAATTCTACGATTATGATGTGGCCCTCGTGAAAATCCAACCCAAAGTCAAATTCTCTTCTGTTGCAAGGTGAGAGGAAGGAAAAAGGAAGTGTGTGTGTGTGTGTGTGTGTGTGTGTGTGTGTGTGTGGTGGGGGAATAGCAGAGGGGGTTGACGTAAAAGTTAACGGAAAGTGAGGAATTCCCTCCGTATCCTTGTGTGTTCCATGTTCTGGGCTCAGGTGTTAAGGGTACCCAAAGGAGAGCTGCAGACTTATTCTACGCTCGAGATAATCCCACCCCCCAAAGGGGATTGTTTGCTCTGGGGTTAAAAGAGCAGAACTTTTTCTGCAAGTTACTGTTTTCTTCCCAACATCCCTTGTGACCCCGGGTGTCTTCTCTGTAATGTTTCGCCATTATTGCTGAACCCATAATGAAGGATGAGGCGGGCCAGTCCAGGATACCCTGGGATTCTCTGCTAACTTCTGCTCTGGTGCCTTCTTTCCCAGGCCAATCTGCTTACCTTGTACAGCTGGAGCCTCACGAGCTTTGAGGAAACCCCATCCACAGACCACCTGTAAGGATCATGGTAAGAAATTGCCTGTAGCAGAGCTAAAGCAAAGCAAAGCAAACTGTGGTCCTTATAAAGCACTCTGGGGGCAGTTGACAACTTAATTATGTGGGATACACACTTCCCTCTTGGTGAGCTGGGTACTCAATTTGCCTTCCTCGGAAGGATGGGAAGCTGAGTCCACATGGGGCTGGTTACCTGAGCCTGTCGAGACTGAGCTCAGGCCGGGAGCAGAGTCTTGACAGTAGCACTGCAATTTAACGACTTTGCAGTTTAACCAGTTGCAATGAGACCGAGTGATTACAGTGCATCAGGAGACTCAGCAACGGGTACTGCAACTGACATAGGCGGTTACTTCACATCCCGTTCGTCCCTCCTTGCTGTCCCGCTTGGGACCGGTACAAAAAAAACTTACTTCACGTCCATAGCGTGACAGCAAAGACTTGACTCAAGCACACACCCCCCCTGGAACCGGGAACAGAGCGTGACAAGCCGTACCTGCCCCTGGGCTGGGGAATTCTCTTGTCACGGTTATTCCTGGTTCCTGTTCCAAGACAAAGGACCGTGTGGTAGCAACTGTCATGCAAGAACCAGTGTGCACCGAGTGGTCAGTGGCTAAAGCGGCATTCGACATTAGTTTCCCTATGCAGTGCAAATGTTTATTAAAGAAAGTCCTGAAAATTCTGTAGCATTGACGTGTAAATCCCGGAAGCCCAGTAAAACGAAATGTCGAAAAAGTGTTATTTACAATATTTTTAAAAAGGGTTAAGAAAGCAAGACAAATTCAGAATTTGTCATGGAACAAGACCGTGAAGTAACATGTGTCACGAGACAAGTAATCACACCCGTGAGTAAACAGAAACAGGGACTGAACAGGGACAAAACCACATGACCGTTAACAACGCTGTCATAGTACAAACGTAATCGTGGAACAAAGTAGGACGTGAAGTAACCGCCATAGGTGGCAAACTTTGTGTACTTTGAGATTAGAGATGTGATGAGTTGGGTAGTGGTGGGTAGTGGTGGGAATTCAGAAAACATTTTATCCACCCAAAAAACAACGCCCCCGCCTCCCGCAATGGTTAAAACAATTATAAACTTTGCCAAATGTAGAAGGGGAGATGATGGGGAGACATTTCTTGTTTGGAATGTGCTAGATTAAGGCAAATTTTAACGTCCCAAAATGCCTGGCACTGGGTGGGGTAAAGCTTTGCATTTCAGACAGTTGAGCATGGCAGAGATGTATACAGGGCTCATATCTAGAGATGGGCACGAACCACTGGTTTGGCAGTTCGTGCCGGTTCGTCAGTTGGTCCCACAGAGGTTCCACAGTGCTGCACCCTAACTCTTCTGGCAAACGCCCATTCAGGGGCAGCGCCCAGTGCCTCCTCTCTGAGTAGCTGCCCAACAGAGGAGGCAGGGGCACAGAACTGCGGGACACCAGTTGGGCCAAGAAAAGTGGTCCACACCCCTCTCTAAACTCATTTGTTCACATGAGAGGAGCCCTCTCTGTTTGGGCACACAAGGAGGCGAAGAGCTTGTGCTTTGGCCTCCCTCTCCAATAGTGCCCATCCTCTATCCAAATGAAGTAGGCCGCACGCTCTGTTATTGGCAGAAGTCGTGGCACAAAGGAAGAAGAAGAAGAAGAATACTTTTATTGGCCAAGTGTGGTTGGACACACCCAGAATTTGTTTTGGTAAAATATGCTCTCGATATAAAAGGAAATATAAGAATCAGATAGTCAACAATAAAAACACACTACAACAATACAATATAACCCGTTATTTAAAAGGAAGAAGAGAAGTAAAAATTAATTATTCAACAGTTTGATAGCACTTGGAAAGAAACTATCTTTATATCTAGTTGTCCTAGTATGCAATGCCCTAAAACGCTGCGCTGAGAGTAACAATTGAAACAGATTATGTCCAGGATGTGTGGATTCTGTGTATATTTTCATTGCCCTCTTTTGAGCTCGTGTGGTATATACAACACTTCTTCTTCTTCTTCTTCTTCTTCTTCTTAAACAACAATAAATACATTATAAAAACAATACTAAAAACAGCAGAAAGCAGCAGAGTTTAAAAGGCCCCCAGCCACTAAAAACTAATAATTAAGATGTTAAAAATAAAGAATTTATAAAAGGCTTGCCTAAATAAAAACGTCTTAAGGCCTCGCTTAAATGTTTCCAGGGAGGAGGCAGTTCTTAGCTCAAAGGGGAGGGAATTCCATAATACCGGTGCCACTACTGAGAAGGCCCTGTTTCTTGCCGCCGCCCTACATACCTCCCTGGGCGGTGGCACTCGTAGCATGGCCTTCTGTGATGACCTAAGGGGATGGACCGGATTAGATGGAAGTAGGCTGTTTTAAACTCACCTGGATGACTGAGAGTCTTCACAGACAGGTTCTCCTTCAGCATATTTGGATTGGACTTGTGACGCGCCCATCCTAAAGACCAGGCCCTGTGGGGTCTGCTGGAACTATGACCTTTCTTGGTCTCTTTCCTGGCTCCCTTATTCTCCTGCTTACTCAGCCCCTCCTGCCTGCCAGTTGACCCCCCTCCCCAATTGCAAATGGTTTTCTTTGTTTCCTCCACCCCACCCCAGAGGAAATTCTCCTGCCTGCCGGGAATATTCTTTCTCTTTTTGTAACCGACTGCATTGACAGCGGTAGAAACAGTGGGATGCTTCGCCAAACCGTGAGGATCAAGAATAGCGAACAGGTGAGGACACCTCTAAGATGCGGGATGGCCCTGCTTTATCTTCAGAACAATGATGTGTGCGGTGTGACTACACATTGATGTGTTCCCACTGTGTGGTCTGTTCTAAGGATGGGTGGGTTCACACCTTTTCTTCCCGGTGACCACACACCCTAAGTGTCAGTGTAAATCACCCCATTCACAGAGTGATCTTTTCTGCACCTTTTTTGGCCCCCTTTCAGAAATTAATCTATTTTTAGGTCAGGATAGGATCACTCTGCTTGGATTCGTTTCCAGAACGTGGGGTCACTGGGATTGCACCAGAGTGAATGGCTTGGCGCTTTCAGTGTCTCAATCAGCTTTCCATTTCCCCACATCATTAAGTGTCTTAAACAGGCAGCTGAGCCACCTAAGAGTATTGGGAAATTAAAAAGATCTTGTGTTCCTCCATAGGGGGACTGCTGGTTAGGTTTCATCTCGAGGAGTGTGTCTGGTTCTCGACCCCACACTTTAAGAAAGATTCCAGCACATTGGGCAAGGTCAAGTTCAGAGAAGGGCGACAAAGATGATCAGGGGGCTGGAAAGACTGAAAGAACTGGGCGTGTTTAGCTTTAAGAAAACTGAGCTGAGATAGGATGGCACTCTTCAAATACTTGAAAGGTAGTCACACGGAGGAACATGTTCTGTTCTCAATCCTCCCAGAGTGCAGGGTACGCAGTAACGGGCTCAAGTTACAGGAAGCCAGATTTTAGTTCCATATCAGGAAAAATAATTCCCAACTGTTAGGGCAGTACGACAGTGGGACCCATGAGCTTGGGAAGTGGCGAGCGTTCCAACGCCGGAGGCGTTCAAGAGAAAATTAAGCCGCCATCTATCAGATCTGCTTTGATTTGGAGCCTGCATTGAGCAGAGGGTTGGACTCAGTGGTTTCACTGGTCCTTTCTATGATTTATTTATTTATTTATTTATTTATTTATTTATTTATTTATTTGTTTGTTTGTTTGTTTGTTTGTTTGTTTGTTTGTTTGTTTGACTTTTATACCGCACCATCTTCCTTCAGGAACTCCGGGCGGTTTATAGATTAAAAGCATAAGATTAGAACATCAGTATTTACACTTATTAACTGCCCGACTTTCCCAGGGCAACTCTGGGCGGTGTACAACAAATTATAACATACGCAACCTATCCCAAAAAGAAAAGAAAAGAAAAACACCAGACCAACACTAAGAGTCCAATAAAGCAAACATAACAATAAAAACAGGCAACCGCACCCATACCACAAACACAGCGTCCAGCAAGACTGGGACAAACCATACCAAAAAAACAACTGACAAGATACCATGGTGCACTCCTCCATAGCCGAAGCTTTCCCTAAAGAGCCAGTTCTTTAGCGCTCTCCTAAAGGGTGGCAGAGACTATGACAGTGATGGCAAACCTTTTAGAGACCGAGTGCCCAATCTGTGATTCAAAACCCTCTAATTTTTTGCAAAGTGCCAATACAGCAAGTTAACCTGAATCCAGGGGGCTGTGAAGGGGCGACGTCGGGCGCCCACAGAAAGGGCTCTGAGGGACACCTTTGGCACCCGTGCCATAGGTTTGTCAACACTGGACTATGAGAAAGGATGTGATATTTTTTTTAAAAAAACTTACTATTTGGGGCTTTATTTTGGAAAAAAAATTGAAAGCTTCTTTCGAGGAGGAGGAGGAGGAGGAGTCAGGAGTGATCCCTCTGGTGCCCTCTCTCCTTGCAGAAAGTGGCCTGTGAGGAAGACGCCAAGAAAGCCAAGCACTATGTGAACGTCACCAACATCTCCGATGTGGTGACGGACCGTTTCCTCTGCACGGGAGGGATCCACCCAGAGGTCGACCCAAACACGTGCAAAGGTAAGGAGCTTCAACCTTCTCCCTGACCCTCTCCCTGTCCCTCAGCTTAGCTGACCTGGTTAGAGATGGGCAAAGCCAGCCATTTTGATTTCTCTCACATTCCACCCCCCCCCCACCAAAACAAAAACTCTTGAATTTCTGTTTTATTATAAAGGATTTAGCATTAGTTGTTGTGCTAGTCACTGCCTTTGAGGGCCACGGCAGAGTGTGCCAGTGAATGAAACGAAAAGGCCAGAAACTCCATACTGGGCATTAACGTTTCCTGTTACCTCAGCCTTTTCTTTCATTTTGCTTGGTGTTTTCAGGCCTAGTGTGGCTTTTATAAGAAGCTCATCTTTCTGCTCATAAGAGTTTGAACTGAGCTGGCAGCCCTGGCAGGTTGGGATACCAAAAAAGAAGCCGAAAGTCTTATGACATCTTTAAGACTAACTAGTTGGGGATTTTTTTTTTAAATTTCCATAAGCTTGACTGTGTCTAAGTTGTGTCTTCTGAAGAAGGGTGCCGGAACCCTCAAAAGTGTGTGAAAAATAAAGACTGGTTAGTCTTGAAGGTGCTACAAGAATTCTGGCTAGAATTTAAATTAAATGGCGGAGGGATTGATTTTTTACAATATGTATGCTATGCTTCCATGATATTTCAGTCCTGAGAGCCACTCAGGCTTGAGAGTTTTATTTCTTCACCTCTGTCTTCCCCTTGTGTAGGTGATTCTGGGGGACCCCTTATCATCCAGAACCGGCTGCGTTATGTTCAGGTAAGTGGTTAATTGAGCGGTCCTTGGACTCCTTAGCCAGGTAACAAAAAGAGCTTTATTAATTGCCCTGACTGGAACTGGAAACTCTGTAATGTACCTCATTCCTTTGTATCATTTCTAAGCGGGCTTATGTCCTCATCTTTCTATACCTGTACTGCACTAGGGCAGCATACGGCAAAACAACAAAGGAGAGTGTTTGTTTGTTTGTTTGTTTGTTTATTTATTTATTTATTTATTTATTTATTTATTTATTTATTTATTCATTCATTCATTTAGAGTGTTCTGCTTATATACCACCCCATGCCACTTCGAGTAGTCTCTGGGCAGTTTACAGTTTTAATTAAAGTAATGCAGGCTACAAATTCCCCCCAGGAAGTTGGGTACTCATTTTCCCGACCTCGGAAGGATGGAAGGCTGAGTGAACCTTGAGCCTTCTACCTGGGATTGAACCCCCAAGTAATGACCATAGTTTTAGCTGCAGTGCAGGCATTTAACCACTGTGCCACAGGGCTCTGTTTATTCATTTATTTTTATACCATCCAAAAGAACTCTGGGCGGTTAACAACAACAGTAAATAAAAACAAATATCAAACACACAATACAACAAGTAACGGAAGAAAAAAGAAAGATACTCGGCAAAATGGCGGAACAGAATAAAAAAGACTAAAGGTTGTCAAATGCCTCTCGGAAAAGCAGAGTCTTAAGTGCTTTTTTTGAAGGCTGGCAGGGATGTAGGAAGGCGCAACCCAGTTGGCAGTTGGTTCCAAAGCGAGGGGCCAGCCACAGAGAAGGCTCAGTTTCGGGTGACCAATTTCCTAGCCTCCCTGGGGGTGGCCATCTGAAGTGAGAGCGCCCGTGACATTCTGGTGGGCCAGGCCTCCGTTGATCTCTGGAAGATCCGCTCCGCCAGGTATTCTGGCCCCAAGCCGTGGAGCGTTCACAGCCAAAATTTCAGCATGGCAAACAACAGCGACCTTCAAACTAGAGAATACATTCATTGTATCTCTTTTACAGCTGCTCTCCCTCAGCTAGCGAAAAGGTCTCTGTTTCTCATAGCCCGTTATTTTCCTCGCCTACGTATCTTGCATTCGGCGTGCTCTGTTTTGTGAGTGGCTATTGGAAGGCAAACATGGCCTTCAGCGATGAGCCTCCTCCTTGCACTGAGATCGGTACAAAATCCCAGAGGGAGACTGGATTTAACTGTGTGGGGCTGATTGTAAGAAACAGGTGTGCCCTTCAATGTTTCCCCATTTAGGCCTCTTGCCTAAGGAGCGGAGCTTTCTTCCTGTGATAAAAACTTTCTGGACCGTCCAGAATTTGAGTCATGGCAACAGGACTTCTTTTCTTGTAAGATTGAAATGTTTTGCCACTCACCCAAGCAGCTTCAAAGTCTGAAGAAAATTAGTGGGAAGGCCTCTAATTTATAATTCGTTTTGGTTTCACGTCATCCTGGTCTGAATAGGCTTTTTAGGTGGCCAGTGGCCTGAATAGGCTTGATTGATGTACAATAGCCTGGGGTGCACAAAAGGTCCCACCTATGCCGCATCACCCCGGTCCTGGCCCAGCTACATTGGCTGCCCGTTGCGTCCCGAATCAGATTCAAGGTCCTGGTTTTAGTTTATAAAACCCTCCATGGCTTGGGCCCGGACTACCTCACAGAGCGGATCGCCCAGCGATCAACCTCGGCCCGACCAGTTCGGTAGTCGCAAGTGCACTCACTTCGGGTTGCCATCCCCCGAGAGGCCAAGTGAACATCAACTCGTACTCGGGCCTTCTTGGTGGCTGCTCCCTCACTATGGAACAGTCTTCCCAGTGAAGGGCACTCTGCAGAGTCCCTGCTGGCCTTTCGCAGAGCGGTAAAGACCATCCTATTCCGGGAGGCCTTCGGTGACCTAGCCAAATAGTTTTTTTTTCTTTTTTTCTTTTTCTCTCTCTTTTTTCTCTTCCCCCCCCCCCCCCGCCATCTGTTGTGATTATTCCCACCGCTGGACGACTGTGAATGAGACAAGGTCCTACAAGGGTGCCATTTGATTTTATTTGAATGATTATTGCCTGTTAATTTTATGTATTTGCATTTTAATAGCTGTTGAATTCTCAGTTTGTAAGCCGCCCAGAGTTCCTCCAGGAATATGGGTGGGGTATAAATTCAATAATAAATAACTAAATAATAAATATGCAACCCTTCCCAACCCCCATTAAGTATGTATCGGTAGCTGTGGCCTTGCTGGTGGAGGTGTGAAGTGCTGATTTGTCTGGGGATGGATGAGAGGAATTTTCAATACTCCTAATGAGCCTATTCAGGCTTCTCTCTAACAAACGACCAGGATGGTATGAAATCAAGGTGAACGATAAATTGGAGGCCTCGCCACTAACTTTCCTCAGACTGATGAAGCCGCTTGGATGAGGAGCGAAACGTTTTGATCTCTCAAGAAAAGAAGTCCGGTTGCCATTACTCAATTTCCAGATAGCCCCACCTGGATGACTGAGAATCTCCACAGACTGCAATGCCGTCTTTCTCACTCTGCCCATCTTTTTTCCTGCAGGTGGGCGTGATCAGCTGGGGCGTGGTGGATGTCTGTAAAAACAAGAGGCTCCCCAGTTGCGACAAAAACAGACACGTCCCGGTGCAATCGCCCAGCTACGCCAGGGATTTTCACATTAACGTCTTCAAGGTCTTGCCTTGGCTGAAGGAACAGCTGAGCATGGAAGGGCTGGACTTCTTATAGATGGGGGCCTTCCTGGCCCGCCCTTGGTCGCCGTCACACAAACGGAACGAGTGATTGCAATATTCTGTAGACTGACCGCCAGTCCTAACGACTGGGTCTAACCTTTTCATGATGGCTGACGTAAATATGTCCATCTCCTCCTCGGGTGGCTGTCGTGTCACATGGAGCTCTGGGCCCTTTTACAGAGGCGGGAAGACATTTTGTTCTGATGTATTCAGTTTCAATTGATTCCCAGCTCTCTTTTCTTTCCACCCATGTTGGGGGGGGGGTCAGTTTCCTGTTCCTTTTTTGTTTGTTTGTTTGTTTTTGCAGTAAAACTTGTGCATTTTAAAAACACATCTCCTCATATGTGTATTTAGGCATCTCTTTGAGGGAAGTGGACTTGTGGGTATTTTGTTTCCCCCCCCCCCCAGTCTAGCGTGTTTTAATCACACATATTTCTAATGCATGCCTTGGTTTGTGAGCCTTTCATGACTCTGTCATGCCCAACGAGCCTTGTGATATTTTTGAATTCTTTATCATGAGGTGTGTTTCCCCTCCCCCCTCACAACAAGTATTAGAGGCTACAAAATGGCTACTTTGAGACTACAGTGGACCCTTATATAACAAACAGCTTGTATAACATAAAATTTGTACAACATAAAAAATTCCGGAGATAGGGGAAATTTGCTTAACATAATTGCCTATGGGGAAAATCCGTACAACATAAAAATGGGATCACTCCATTTTCAATGCATTCCTATAGGAATTGGTATAAAGGAAAATTTGCTTAACATAATTACACTTGGAACGAATTAATTCCTTTATACAAGGTACCACTGTACTTAAGCCAGAAAAAGAAAAGCCCTCCGGTCCCATTTGGCACAGAATTTATCAGCCTTGGGATTTCAACTTTTCCTGAAGAATTTTTTACAATATGCTTAGAAAAAGAGTGCTATATTTTTAAAAAGTTATTTCAGTCAAGATCTGTTGGGTTCTAGAACCTTCATTTTGGATCCCTTCAGAATAATCTGATGTGATCTTTTCTGATGCTGGTTAACAAACATGACCAAATTGTGGCTTATAAGGAAATGGGAGCAGAGCTCAAGGAGAGCACAGATATAGTCCGTTTCCTCATGTGTTGTTCCCTCAGCTGTAATCCCCTGCTGACCTTTCTTCTGAAGGTGCCCTGGGGCCATGAGGGTTGCCCAAGGCTACACAGGCTAGCTCTACTCACAAGAGGCACTTGTGGGGGATTGAACCCCCAAACTCGGCCTCAGCAGCCAGAGAGACCTAAACTCCTGAGCTGCTCAGCTAGCTGCCTCATCTTGACATGACCCGAGTTGCATTCCTTAAAATCTGTGTCAATTATATCCCCTGATGCAGTTCCTTTGTGAGGGCTTCTCACGATATGCAACGGCCTCCCTCGAGGTCCTGCATTGGCACTCTACCTCAGGCCATCAGGGATAAATATAAGGTAGACAGAGCTCCATAGAAACATGGCTCTCAAGCGACATCACAGCCGACCACTAGGAGCAATTCGACTTAAGAGTAGAAAACCATTGCCGTTTTAACTGCCGCTTTACAAATTTTAGATGTGGTCTGCTCTACCTACAATTTTTTTAAAATTTTTGATTTTTTAATTTTTTCAATTTTTTTGGATACGGTACCTCTCCTTAAGAGTTGTTTGACTTAAGAGTATGCATTTGGAATGGATTAAATTCGTAAGTAGAGGTACCACTGTACACTGATCAGTCACATCAAATCATCTAGTATCGCCCACCCCCCACCCCTGGTGCTGCCGAAACAGTTCTGATGTGATGAAGCATCGACTCCACAAGACCTCCGGATGGGCCCTGTCGCATCTGGCAATAACTGAGGTCATAAGCAGTAGCATATTTTAAGTCTTCCAAGTTGCAAGGTGGGGCCTCCATGGGGCGGAGGTGGTGCTCTGGCCCAACCCATAAACAGTTAATTGGAGTGAGATCACTGGAGAGTTTGGAGGCCAAGGCAACACCTCAAAGCATTCCTGAATCATGCTTGCAATCTGGCAAGGTGCATTTTTAATTTTTTTAATTTTAATTTTTTTAATTAAAGCGGCTACTGCCATCAGAGAAGACCATTGGCATGAAGGAGTGTTTGTGGTTTGCAACAGTGTCTCAGTATATGGGACCAGCCAAAATAAAATCCACATGAATGCTAGAACCCAAGGTTGTCCCAGGAGAACATTGCTCACAGCACAACACTGTCTCTGCAGGCCAGCCTTCTTCCCATGGTGCATCCTGCTGCCATCTCTTCCCCAGATAGACGATGCACCCACATCTGCCCATCCACTAGATCTAGAAGAAAACTATTTATCCGGCCAAGCAACCATTCATTGTTCCAGGGTCCAGTTCTGATGCTCATGTCCCGAATCCAGGCACTCTCTGTGGTGGATTGGGGTCATCATGGGGTCTCTGACTGGTCCGGGGCTACACCGCCCCATTTGCACAAACAGAAATATACTGTGTGTTCTGACAACTATCATGGCCAGCTTGATGCCTTTCAACAATTTTAGCTACCACCGCTCCTCTGTGTAATTGGACCCAATGGGCTAGCCTTACTCCTCATGAGCCTTGGATACCTGCGATGCTAGATCACCAGCTGTCCTACCTTGCACCACCTTCAGTAGGTACGAACCACTGCATCCCAGGAACACACCACAAGGGTTGCTATTCTGGAGATGCTCAGACCCAGCCGTCTAACCGTTGCTATTTGGCCCTTGGATCTTTTCACTCGCTCGCCTATCCTGCTTCCAGCACATAGAATACAAGAATGGGCTGTTCACTGCAGGGGAGGGGTATGAAGAGACAGATATCTAGTATCGTGCACTCCTGGACACATTTGGTGGGGCCACTGTGAGATATAGGAAGCTGGACTAGATGGGCCTTTGGTCTGATCCAGCACGATTCTTCTTATGTGCACTTGGTGCCTGTGGGAACCTTTCTTTGCAGGTATGTTTTTTGGAGGAAGCTTCAGTGAGAGCACACTCTCTTGGCTGCCAATGTGGCATATCTAAGGGAGTAACCTTCTATATCCTTTGACCTTTTTGCTCTGAGACAAGGTCAAAGGGCACTTGCTTCCTATTAGGGGCAATGTTTTCATTAATGCTCCAATGTGTGCTTATAAACTTTAGATAAGAGGAATAGAAGGAAGGCTTCTGAGAGGAGCACATCAGTCCTTTTGTCTGTGTGTCTGTTCTCAGCTGAGAAAACAGCATCTTTCTCTCTCTGTATGTGTGTGTTTTTTCCCCATCCTTCTTCCTGTAATCAAGATCAGTTCAGCTTCAGAACCTTTCCAGCGAACTCCCACAGGTGCCCAAGATCTTCCGACCCTTGATAGGTACCATCCTAACGATAACGTCACTGCCGCTCACTTCACCTGCCAGCGGTTTTCAAGGTTGTGGCTGGCTCAGCCTTTCTCCTGATGTCCAAGAAGACCTGGACCCTGATCTCTCATTCGCAGGGTGAATGCTCTGCAGGCCCGCATCTCCTCGCAGCTGCACCTTCACTTGTGTTGCGCCAGTCACAGGGTCAAATTCTGGCCAATGCAAGATGGCGAAGATAGGGAAGAGCAGTGTCCCAGACTTGGGAAATGTTGCTTGTTAAGGCTACAAGCTCCAGAACTCCCCAATAGAAATGCCACATCCTATGCTGGGTAAGAGGTGAACTAGAGTCCATGCCATTAAAAACAACAGGGCTTATAGGAAAGGGGTAGAGGTAGTGAGCTGGAGTGTGATACGCAATCCACAACTTCTTCCTTTAACTTTAAAGCCAATGGAGCCTGGATTCCCTTTCGCTTACAATGAATACAAACAAATGCCTGGCAAAATCCACTGGCCATGAACTTTTGGGATTCTAAAAAATAAGTGTGTGCTCATGGAAGTGGGCATAACTCGTGGAGTCACCAAAGTAGATCCACAAAAGCTTGCAGCCTGTATGATTTTGTCCATGGTCTATAAAAGGTATCCCTACTCATGCAGCTGTATGATGTAATGACCACACAACGCTCCTCCATCCCAACCTGTATAGTTACAGAATCATGTATTTTTCTAAGCTTGGGTTCAAACCTAAGAAGGCGGCATTGAAGCCAAAGGGTAAGGTTCAGAGATGGGCAAGAACCAACGCTTTGTTGGTTCGTGCCAGTTTGCTTGTCGGCCCAACAGGTGTTCTGCAGTTCCGAGGCCCTCCTCCTCTGCCAGGCAACCACTCAGAAGCAACGCCCAGAGGGGGCGGGGCAGAGAAACCAGGGAGAGCCACTGAGCAGGCACCTGCTGGAGGAGGTGGGGCTTGGAACACCAGCTGGACTGATGGGCGAACCACTGAAGCAGTAATTCGTGCCCACCTCTAGTGTGGCTGAAGAATCAGTGGAAGATCTTTTTTAAAAAGCTTGACATTTGAGTATTTTATTCAAACACAGCCAACAAGCAATGCACCCCATCGCACTGAGGTGCCCCCCCCCCCAAGGCTCAGAAGATGTCCTCGTCGTAGATGACCTGGGAGCGCTTGTCACGGTGGGAGCCTTTGGAACTGTTCTTCACAGCTGGAAAAGAGGGAGCAAGCCATCAGTGACTTCAGCCAAAGGAAGGCATCAGCCTCCTCTTCCCCACCCCCTCCATTTTGATCTACAAGCAAAGCAAACACACAAACTCTGAGGCATCTGTCACTGCCTTTCAGATGGAAGGCAGGAAAGGTCGCCTTTGCCATAGGGCTGGATGACAACTCCCATCAGCCCCAAACAGCATCACTAATGATGATGACTTCTGGGAAGTCTAGTCCATCAACGTCTGGAAGAAAACACTTTGCTCGCACCTAATACAAATACTTCACTATATTATTATTATTATTATTATTATTATTATTATTATTATTATTATTA
>JAHTLZ010000207.1:921255-932519 GCA_023846285.1 Phrynocephalus versicolor | reverse complement strand
ATTATTATTATTATTATTATTATTATTATTATTATTATTATTATTATGCTACCACTTTTCTAGGATTGCCAAGCCACTAGCTTAAAAGCCACGGCCACCGAAAGAAACCACGTAACTTTTCAAACATATTATTCTAGAAATAACTTATCAGGGTGATGATACACTGATATAGTCAGCCACTAAGAACGCAAAAAGTTATTCCCTCTCTCCACTAGAAAGGTTTCATCAACATAATCAACATCATCATCTCAGAACAGTGTGGGCGAACCTATGGCACAGGTGCTAGAGGTGGCACTTGGGGCCCTTTCTGTGGGCACCCGATATCGCCCCTTCACAGGTACCTGTATTCAGGTTCAACTGCTGTGTTAACACATTGCAAAAAAATAAAAATAAAAAAAGCAGGTTTTGAATTGCAGTTTGGGCACTCGGTCTCTAAAAGGTTTCCCATCACTGTCTTAGAAGTTGTCATCTTTATGAACTGGGCTGAACCAACTCGTGCCCATCTCTATTCACGGCTTGTTAAGTAAATGAAAATGTAACATCATGGATGAGAGCAGAGCTGACTAATCGGAACAAAGAAAAGCAGCACTCCATGCTGCCCCATTTTGTTACAGCCCTGCTTGTGTTATGTTATCCATGACTTGTTAGACAAAGCTAACACAAAAAGCAACAGCAGAAGAAGGATCCTGCGATACCAAACAACTGATGAAGTAGAGAGAGGGGAAATCAGAGCCTGTACCTCAGCTATAGCTTGATCTGCAGACTCCATCTTCTCGTAGGTGACAAAAGCGCAGCTGAAGTTGTGGGAAGAGAAATGAGTTAGCATCGCCATCTGCAAACAACACTCCTTCAGCGGAAGGGAGGCAATTTACTGGCCCACTGACAGCACCAAAAATATTGTTTGTTTAATTAAAATTTGTACCCCTATATTGTAGGGCAGCACTGTAGGCGGCAAAGCGGCATAAAACACTTATAACCTGTACGATGTTTAAAACAAGTTGAAGCCAAAGGGTACCACATCGAAACCATGACACGTGGCATGAAAGCCTCACGCAGGGCCCCAATCCTCCACCCACGACCGCTCGAATAAATAAGCACATCTTGACTTGGCACTGGCATGATGCCAAGATCAGCCCCCCTGTTGGGCCTACAAGGGGAAAGGCATGCCACACAGTCGGGGGAACGTCAGCAGAAAATGTCCCACAACCCCAGTGTGTCTCCACACTGCAAACTGTTCTCCATAGTGGGAGACAGAGAAGGGCCTTCCCAGCTGGTGTCTTAGCCATTGGGTAGACTTGCAGGCATGTCCAAACTTCAGCCCTTTTGATGTTTTGGACCACAACTCCCACAGTCCTTTGCCATTGGAAATACAGGCTTGGAATTCTGGGAGTTGTGGTCCAAAACATCAGGTGGGCTGAGGTTTGGACATGCCTGGAGAGAGAGAGAGAGAGAGACTCCTTCAAATATCCACGTCCCAAGCTATTTAGAACTTGGGCAGCCCTCGTCAACAGTTGAAACTCAGAATAGAAATGGATTGGCCGCAGCGGCAAATAACACAAGCTTTCGCATCACACACAGAGGTAGAACTACCAATACTACAGGTAGTTCTGGATCCCTTGACGAACCCTTCCCACCGCTGCCTTCCCTGATCCCCGAGGCCTCTCTCTGCCTATGGGCCATCTGCAGCAAGAACCTCCTGGTCTCTCTGAGGGTTGCAGGACTATTACCTGCTTCCATAGCTGGCCGGAACACTTATATCAGGCATGTCCAAATTTTGGCCCGTCAGAATTTTTGGACCACAACTCCCACAGTCCTCTGTCATTAGCAATCTAAGCTTAGAATTCTGGGAGTTGTGGTCCAAAACATCAGGAGGGCCGAAGTTTGGACATGCCTGATTTATATCTTCTGACTCCGACCCCTGGCTTTCCTGCACTTTTTGGCCATAGAGAGGCATCTGGGATTTATAGGCCTACCCTGGAGTTTTGCCTACTTCTCACAGTCGGAAGCAAACTAAAGCAAACACAAGATAAAAGAGTCTATTATTCTGTCACATGCAACAAGCCAACCCTATAGCCCAGTGGTTCCCAGCCTGGGGGGTCGGGACCCCTTTGGGGGGTCGAACGACCCTTTCACAGGGGTCGCCATGAGCCAGTGAAGAAAAAGGCACAAACGGCTTGGGTCTGGAGGGGGAGGAAGAGTGTGTTACAGCTTGATAGGTTGGAGGGGGTGTCAGTCAAGGGCACCGGAGGCTGTGATTGGCTGAGGGTGCCTGGAGAGGGAAGTTCTCTATGGCACCTGCAGCAGTGGCCTGCCAAAGGGGGCTCGTGGCCTCTTCCAAGCAGGGCAAGGGGGTCACCACACGAGGAACTGTATTAGAGGGTCCCGGCCTTAGGAAGGTTGGGGACCACTGCTATAGCACAACACCATTTCCCAATCTCCACCTTTTAAAAAGTTTAGAAACTCCCACAATTGCCAAAAGGATTCAAAACAAATTTCTCCAAAACAAATTTCTGCCGCCATAAGAGGCATGCAATTAGAACGATGGGAAATGATGCAAAACGATGCAAAAATGATCCAAAAGGACTCAAAACAAATTTCTCCAAGATGCATGCCATTTGGAGGATGGGAAATGATGCAAAAACATAGGTGAATCATTAACTCTAGTTTCTCAGCTAATAATTCCAGCAGCAGCAGCAAACACCAGGGTCCCATCCAACAATCCATGCCAGCCATTTAAGAGGGCCACCTGCCAAAAAGAACCAATAGCTCTGAGTCTCATCATTGCTGGGCCCGAGTTGCCCTGCCCTTGCATGAAGACTTGGGCTTGCAATTTTGGGAGAAGGGAAGCTGCCTGCTGGGGAAGGAGGCAGGACTGGGGAGTGCCCCCCCCCCAGATTTAGGGGCCTTAGGCTTCAGCCTACAAAGCCTATACATAAACCATCCTTGCCTAGTGACTAGAGATGGGCACGAAACGAACAATTTTTCATTTCTGTTTTTGTTTTTTCGTTTCGTTAGCTAACGGAACGACAAACGAATTTTGTCTTTAAAATGAAACGAAACGAACAGAAACACCGGAAATTTTGTTGTGCATTTTGTTTCCGTTACTGCACTATGAGTGAATTGCTTAAAATCCTAAAAAAAAAAAAAATCACAAAAAATTGAAATAAATGGTAACGAAACGGTAACGAAACGAACAAAAACGAAAACAATTTTCCCCCAAAAATTCACGAAAAACGGAAATGAACCGAAACGGACCTTCCAAACGACAAACGAAATGCCACTTTTTTTATTCGTGCCCATCTCTACTAGTGACCTAGGTAAGCTGGCTTCCTGGTGGATGTCCCTTTGTCTTACACAACCATTTCTGAGGGAGGGGGGTCCCACCCAGCCCCCTTCCCAGCCCTCACTTGCGAGGGTTGTCCATGGAGAGATCAATGATGTTCCCGAAAGCCGAGAACGCCGTCCGCAGCATGTTCTGGTTCATGTCGGCTCCGTAGACGTACACGGTGTTGCCTTTCCGTGGGGCGCGCCGGTCCGGGAACGAATCTGACCCTGAGCAGAGACACCAAGGGGAAGAGCGCCGCCGCCGTAAGACTGGGATGCTTACGACAGCAAGGCCCGCTCAAAAGCCAGTCAGGACTAGGCTTTGTTTTATGAGTGGCCTATATCCCAGCCTTGCATTTTTATTTCGTAATGGCGACAAAATAGTTGAGGTACCGCTGTACAGGGTCTCTTCCAGTCCTGCCGTTCTACCATGATGATGCTTTGTGCCCTGTTCTGCCCTTCGACCAGCTGGAACCCCACCCCCACCCCCCCACCCCAAACCAGATCTCAAGCTCGGCCCAAGAAGCTACAGGGCTCAATGACTGCACAGGGAAAGACCCAAGAATGGAGAAACCCCCACAAGAGGGAGGGGAAAAAAATTCTTACGGCGGAAACTGCCCTCTCGGTCCCTCTCGCGGTCTCGGTCTCGGTCTCGGTCTCGGTCTCCTCTGTCTCTGTCTCGGTCTCGATCTCGATCTCGATCTCGGTCCCGATCCCGGTCCTGGTCCCAGTCTCGATCTCGATCTCGGTCCCGGTCCCGGCTCCTCTCCCGGCTGCGGTCCCGATCATAGTCCCACTCGTAACCGCGCGCATTTTCATTCCATTCCGACTCCTTTTCTGGATCCCTGCTGGCTTCAGAATCTTTCTCTGGATCCCGCAGGCGATCGCTAGAGCTCACGAAGCTGGAAGGGGTGAGGTTGGAGTTGGTGGGAGGGAGAGAGGGAGGGCGGGAGAGAGGGCACAAGGAAGGAAGGAAGGAAGATCAACTGCACCGTTCTGCCACCCAGAAGGCACCGGATCATTGCCGATCTTGGCAGCTAACCAGGGCTAGGAGCCTGTTTGCTCCTGGCATGGGAATACAAGGAATGCCAAGGAACACAAGGCCATCTTGTCAGAAAGAGCCCTGGCATGGTGGGGAGATGCCATGCTTTACATGCAGAAGACCTCGGGTTCCATCCCCAACACTGGACAGCCATCTGGCAGATGTGTTTTGATTCGCATCCCTGCACTGAACAGGGGGTTGTATTTGATGTCCTTTGATCTATCTATCTATCTATCAGATTTATATATTGTGCTATCTAGAAATAAAGCTACTCTGGGCTTTTAAACTTACAACTGGGGGGAAAGCCGACAGGAACTGAGTAGCATCTAGTTCGGAACACCTCAACCCCCTGGAACGAGGTTGGAGGGGGTATGACATAGTAGGTATTAGCACCGGGAGAATAATGGGATGTGGTAGTTTGTCTACTGGAATTAAAAGCTGCTGGGGGGGGGGCGCCAGCAAAAAAGCAACCATTCTTGGGGGACCCACTGTACAGGTGCTTCTTCGCAAATGCTCGAAGCCTCTGAGCAAAGATGGGAGAACTTGAACATTTGGTAACTAGGGATAACATTGATATAAATAGCCATAATAGAAACCTGGTGGAATGTAGAGAACCAGTGGGATACCGCAATCCCAGGCTATAAACTCTATAGAAGGGATAGTGAGAGGGGCGGGTTGGAGGGGGAGTGGCCATCTATGTTAAAGAAGGGGTAAAATGCAGCAGAATGGAGATTGATGGTGGGTCTGACTCCACCATAGAATCACTTTGGGTTAAACTACCAGGTCCAAGGCGCGATGTGATAGTGGGGGTGTGCTATTGTCCACCAGATCAAAAACTTGAGGAGGACCTAGAAATGAGGAGACAAATCATGGAGGTGTCTAAGAGGGATAGGATAACAATCTTGGGAGGCTTCAATTATCCCCACATTGACTGGGCCAATGTGAGCTCGGGGCAAGAAAGAGAAACTGGGTTTCTCAACGTGCTGAATGACTGTGCCTTAGAGCAACTTGTCATGGAGCCCACCCAAGAACAGGCAACTCTGGATCTAATACTGTGTGATACTCAGGACCTGGTCAGGGATGTGAATGTCACTGAGCCTCTGGGGAACAGTGACCATGCTGCAATCCCCTTTGCCATGCATGTCGGGGGAAGAGTGTCAAGCAAATCAGACACAAAAAAACTTGATTTTCAAAGGGCAGACTTCCCTCAGATGAGGAAACTAGTTAGAAAGAAATTGAAAGGGAAGGTTAAAAAAATCCAATCTTTTCAGAGTGCATGGAGCCTGTTTAAAACAACAATAATAGAGGCCCAGCACAAGTGCATACCACAAAGAAAGAAGAGTTCATCTAAGTCCAAGAGGCTGCCGGCATGGTTAACGACTGGAGTTAGAGAGGCTCTAAAGCGCAAGGAGAGGTCTTTCTATAAATGGAAATCCTCCCCAAATGAGGAAAATAAAAAGGAACACAAACTCTGGCAAAAGAAATGTAAGAAGATAATAAGAGAGGCAAAGAAAGATTTTGAGGAACGCATGGCTAGCAATATAAAGGGTAATAATAAAAGCTTCTTTAAATATGTTAGAAGTAGAAAACCTGCCAGAGATCCAGTTGGCCCTCTGGATGCTGAGGGAGGAAAGGGGGAGGTTAAGGAGGACTTGGAAATTGCAGAGAAATTAAATGAGTTCTTTGCATCTGTCTTCACAACAGAAGACCTTGGGCAGATTCCGCTGCCTGAACAGCCCCTCTTGACTAAAGAATTAAATCAAATACAGGTTAAAAGAGAGGATTTTTAGGTTTAATTGATAAATTGAAGATCCACAAGTCACCAGGCCCAGATGGCATCCACCCAAGGATTATTAAGTAACTGAGATATGAAATTGCGAATCTCTTAAGAGTAATATGCAACTTGTCTTTTAAAATGGCCACAGTGCCGGAGGACTGGAGGATAGTGGATGTCACACCAATTTTTAAAAAAGGAAGGAGGGGGGACCCGGGAAACTACAGGCCGGTTAGCCTTACATCTGTCCCAGGGACGATGGTGGAAAGCCTCATCCAAGAGAAAATCTTAAAACACATAGAAGAACAAACCTTGCTGAGGGAAAATCAGCATGGCTTCTCTAAGGGTAAGTCTTGCCTGACAAACCTTTTTGAATTCTTTGAAAAGGTCAACATGCATGTGGATTTGGGTGTACCACTGCATATTGACTATTGGAATTTCAGAAGGCTTTTGACACAGTTCCTCACCAAAGGCTGCTAAGAAAATTGCACAGTCAGGGGATAAGAGGGCAGGTCCTCTTATGGATTGAGAATTGGCTGAGATCCAGGAAACAAAGAGTAGGTGTCAATGGGATATTTTCACAATGGAAAGAGCTGAAAGGTGGTGTGCCCTAGGGATATTTCCTAGGACTGGTGCTTTTCAATCTCTTCATAAATGACCTGGAGGCAGGGATAAGCAGTGAAGTGGTCAAGTTTGCGGATGACACAAAACTTTTCTGTGTGGTAAAAACCAGGGAAGATTGCAAAGAGCACCAGGAGGATCTCTCCAAATTGAGAGAATGGGCTACGAAATGGCAAATGTGTTTCAATGTAAGAAAATGTAAAGTAATGCATATTGGGGCAAAAAAATCAAACTTTATCTATCAACTCATGGGCTCTGAGCTATCCCTGATGGATCAGGAAAGAGATCTTGGTGTGTTGGTGGACAGCTCCATGAAGGTGTCTACCCAGTGTAGGGCAGTGGTGAAGAAGGCTAATTCCATGCTAGCGACTAAAATGATTACTGGGCTGGAGGACCTCCCTTATGAGGAAAGTATAAAACATGTGGGGCTCTTTAGTTTGGAAAAAGGGAGCCTGAGGGGGGATAATATTGAGATGTACAAAATAATGCAGGGCATGAGTAAAGTGGATAGAGGGACGCTCTTCTCCCTCTCACAAAATACCAGAACTAAGGGACATACATTCAAACTGAGGGTTGGAAGAGTGAGAACAGACAAAAGAATTTTTTTTTTTACCCAGCGCGTTGCTAGTCTGTGGAACTCCCTGCCACAGGATGTGGTGGTGGCATCTGGCCTGGATGCCTTCCAAAGGGGATTGGACAGATTCCTGGAGGAAAAGTCCATCACAGGTTACAAACCATGATGGAGATGTGTAATCTCCAGGCTTAAAACCAGGGTACTTCAAGGACCAGATGCAGGGGAGTGGTATGAAGAGACAGAGATCTAGTCTCGTGCGCTCCCAGACGCATCTGGTGGGGCCACTGTGAGATACAGGAAGCTGGACTAGATGGGCCTTTGGCCTGATCCAGCATGGCTCTTCTTATGTTCTTAAAAACCCTCTCAAAAGAGTAGCCCGTCCTGCTCTTCGTTCCATTGGGGATTTAAACCAATGCAACCCAACCATTCCCTTCAGAACCCCCCAGATCTGGCCAGGTGGTGCAGTTCTAATTTCATATCAGTAGAACAAAGATAATGTTCAGGACCAACCTTTCATAGAGAGATTTCCTCTGGGGGCGCCGTGCCTAAAACAGACATACTCCGTTAAAAGGAGAGGAAAGTCAGGAAGGAGACATTTCCTCACAGCTGTTAACTCACAACCTCTGCGTTGAAACAAGGACATCTGTTGTGCCAAAGACCCTTGGTTTCCCTTTATTTCTCCCAAAGATCTCCCAGCAGACTACCTCAATCCTACACTTTCTGGGTGTCAGTCCCATCAGACCTAGCTAGTACAGACTGGGGCAGCTTTACTTCGGCCCACCTCAAAGAGACAACGGTTAGGCACCGCTGATTCACAGGAGCTGGGTTTCCTTTTCCTGGCAAAACCATGTACGGAAGTACCCCGACTTAAGAGCAGCTCGACTTAAGAGCAATTTGACTTAAGAGCAGAAAACTGTGGGCATTTTAACTGCCGCCTTACAACTTTTAGATAAGGTCTGCTCAACTTACAATTTTTTTTCATTTTTTTATTTTTTAAAACTTATTTTTTCTTTTTTTAAAGATAGGTACCTCGACTTAAGAGTAGTTTGACTTAAGAGCATGCATTCGGAAAGGATTAAATTCGTAAGTTGAAGTACCACCGTATTATACACTTGAAGCAGTCAGCTTAGAAGGCTTTCCTGCCCCATTCAAGGAAGCTGCAGGCGATGTTCCATTATTTGGGAGGCTGTGGCTACCCCTATTGCCACTAGAAGGCATGAGAGGGCTTTTTTTGGTTTTAAAGAAACCCCTTTTTAGAAAATAAACAAATATTTTAAGAAACGGGGCAGGCTGTGGGTGTGTTCCTTCAAGTTCCGTTCGTGGACATGCGTGGCCCTTGGATCAGCGGAAGGTAACTCCCCTCCCCTTCACCTCAATCTCTTTTGGGAAACAATAGGATTGATGGCAGAATAACTAATGACAAAATACTGAACGGGCCGCTTGCCAAATCTTGCCACAAGTGACAGGAAGAGATCATTTTTTTTCAACGTGTCAGAAATAATTAACTTTCAAAAGTAACTCTGGTTCCGAGCCTGGGTTCCCTCAACATTCTTGGCCTACGATTCCCAGAAATCCCGGACAGCAGAGCTAGGGGTGAAGGCTTCTGGGAGTCTTAGTCCAAGGACATCTGGGAATCTCACAATTCACACACAGCTCCTGAAAAGAAAATCAAAGTGAAATGAATTTTGTCCAGTATTAAACACCACCACCACCACCCGGAAAAAAAAAAAACCAGACCCAGTGTCCAGAACCCTCTTCTTTGTCCCATTTGGAATAGATCCACTAATTCGATCGTGCTCACGTAATTGATCGTAGCACTCTGTTCTGCTCTGATCAGACCCCATCTGGAGTAATGTGTCCAGTTCTATCTGCCTCAATTTAAAAAGGATGTTGATAACCTCAAGCAGATACAGAGGAGGGCGACCAAGATGATTGAGGGTTTGGAAGAAATTTCTTATGAGGAGCGGCTTAGGGAACTGGGGATGTTTAGCCTTACAAAAAGAAGGCTGAGAGGGGATATGATAGCTATGTTTAAATATATGAAAGGATGTCACACTGAAGAAGGGACTGGCTTGTTTTCCATGGCTTCAAAGACTAGGATGTGGGGCAATGGTTTCAAACTACAGGAAAAGAGATTCAGTTTAAACATTAGGAAGAATTTCATGACAGAGCTGTTCGGCAGTGAAATATGCTGCCACAAAGGAGGGTGGTGGAGTCTCCTTCTTTGGAGGTTTTGAAGCAGAGGCTGGATGGCCATCTGTTGGGAGTCCTGTGATGGGGGTTCCTGCATGGCAGGGGGTTGGACTGGATGGCCCTCGAGGTCTCTTCCAATTCTATGATTCTATGACTTGGTCCAGATAGGTGGGGTTACCAGCAGTTCCCAACCCTTGAGGCCCCCCAGATGTTCTTGGCCTGTGCCTCCCAAAAACCCTGGCCAGCACAGCTAGTGGTGAAGGCTTCTGGGAGTTTTAGTCTAAGAACATCGGGGGATTGCAAAGTTGGAAACCCCTGTTTCTGAGCCCTGGAAACATTCTATAAGGGGTAGGCCTCATAGATCATACTGGGGCACAGCGAATGGAAGAAACACAAAAATTACTGATTGATTGATTGATTGATTGATTGATTGATTTAATGAATGAATACCCCAACTATCTGGCCCAAAAGATCACACCTTGCCCTAACCTCTACTGTTTGATTTCACGTCCTAATGTGGAAACTCAAATCCCAGTACCTCTTGGGAGTCATCATCAGCTGAGATGCTTCGCTGAAAGGGCTGGAAAGTCGGGGCTGGTCCTTTCTCCGGATCCTAAAGACAGAAAGAGGTCAGCAGCCGGTTGGGAAAAGAGCCACCCCCAATACGCTTGCGTGTGGCCGCAGCTCTGCCTCTTTGGCTCTTCTTACTTTCAGCTTCCCTTCCAGAGTGCGAGAGCGCTTGAACCCAGAGTTCTTGTTCTCCGCTTTAATAGCGCTGATGGCCCCCGTTTTCACCAGCATCTTGGCCTGCTCAGTAGCCGTAGCCGTGTCCACGACGGGCTGGTCCGAGATGGCTGAGGGAGGAAGAAAGAGAGGCGTCCGGGAAGAAACAGAGGTTACTACAGTTGTCCCCCGCCCTTTCGCGGTTCATATACTGCGGTCCCGGTATATTGCAGGTCTGCAGTATACGAAAAAAAGGCCTCCTGGGGTAAGGAGGAAAGGCCTTCCCAGGCTCGTCAGAGGCCCCAAAAGTGCTTCCCCGCAAACCGGAAATGACTTTTGGTAAACCAGAAGTGACCTCCGGATCACTAGAAAGCACTTTTAGGGCCTCCGAGGGCCCAGAAAGCCACTTGCAGGCCCATTCGGAGCAGTGTCAGGCGTGGGGTAAGTACAAGAGCCCCCAGAGAGCCCCCCCAGTCTCGACCCGACCCAGCATTCGCATATTACGGATTTTCAATTATTGTGAGTCGGTTTGGGTCCCTAACCCCCGCAATAGGAGAGGGTTTACTGTACTTGGGAGTTTGGAGGGAAAAATCACAATTTTTAGATAATACTTCCCACTCAAACAACCTGGGCTTCTGAGACCTGGAACCATTCTTTTAAAAAAAGGAACTTCCCAAGGTTCAGTTGCTACCACCCCTTCCTCCACCATCTTCCCCCCCCCATCCTTTTCCTCTTCCATGGAGGCTTAACTCACTTACATCGCTTAATTCCTCCCTGGTTGACTTGACTAGTTGAATTTTGCTGCTTCTTCAAGGCCATGAGGGCTTTTTTCTGGAAAAAAAAAGAAAAAAGGGGGGGAATTTATTCATTTACTTTATTTCAGTAATATGTATAACACCTGAGTCAGTGACATACATTACCCAGGGTGGTTAACAATAATGTTAAGATAACTCTCCCAGTCAAGGCAATAAATAAATAAATAAATAAATAAATAAATAAATAAATAAATAAAT
>JAHTLZ010000207.1:907639-921245 GCA_023846285.1 Phrynocephalus versicolor | reverse complement strand
GTCACGACTGAAACGACACAACACACACACACAACCTGGTTACCTGGTATTGAACCCAGTTTGTTGAGCGGAGTTTTGGCTGCAGTACTGCAGTTTAACCACCATGTCGTAAGGCCCCCTCGCCTCTTCATTGGTCTCTTTCTCATCTTCAGGAAGGGACAGCATATTTGTCCTCTCTGCAAGGCGGAGGATCAGCTTTTGTTGTCTGGTTCAAAGCTTAGAAAAGTTGCCTCTCGGACTACAATTAATCCGAATTCTCCTGGCTGGAGATTCTGGTCATTGTCCTTTCGGGCGTAACTTTTCTGGGAAAGAATTGTGGAGATCAGGTGGTCGGGTGCTCCTGTTCTTTTTTATTATTATTTTATGTTATTTTATTTTAAGGCGGGAGGTGAGATAAGGGGGTCTTTTGAACCCATTTCTAAATTTGATTCTTGGACTTGGGCTTGATTAGGTTTCTTCTGACACAACCACCCGATCCTTCAACACTTTGGTGATCTGTGAGAAGAACCCCACAGAAGGGGACACCGCCACTAACACAGAGGGTGGTCTTCCCTCCCCTCCGGAAGTGCCTTTTCCTGATGACCTTTTGCGCACCAAGCTCTTTCTCCCCGAAGGTACGATGTTCAGAGACCCCGGAAGGTGGGATGAAGTTGTGTTCTCAGCAGAAGATACGTACCTTCGAGGGGGGTTATGGGGAGGACTGTGATGGCGAGCAAAGAAAAACCTAGACCTCCCTCTTCAAGTTGCAATGTGCAAATATAGCTTGGGATCTGAAGTATATTTTCATATGCATTACAAAAATGAGCCACCAGACTAGATGGTGACAGAGACCATGTTATGCTTCACTCAGAAGTACTGTACTGTATTCATAATAAGGTCTGTGACTCCCCCTAGTGGCAGGTTATAGTAATACATGTGAAAATATTTATTTCTTGATTATTTTCTTTTAGTATTTGTAATGTATTCAGATCCATGGATAAGTAAATTAGTGGATAGTGATTCATTGGATAAGGGGGTTCTACTATTTTTATAAAGATGAAGTTACCATCACTGGCCTCTAGAAGGAGCCAGCATCCATGCTATGTAGAGAAATTGCTAGAGAAATGTTTCCACAATGCTATTACCAGAACTGGCCATTTCAAGAATCCAGAGGTCATGGTATGTATAGCATTTGTGATTAAACTAGTGTTCTCTGTAATCTGAGTTCCTCAGCACCCACGGAGGGCTTGGAACCAACCTCCCATGCATACAGGAGTCCTACTGATTGCCAGGAAGGGTTTACTTCAAGAGAGCTAGAATTGTGCTTTAAACAAATCAAAAGACATGAAAAATGCTTTAAAAGAATCCTACGATGAGGAACCAGCCGTTCTAGAAAGTGGAGTGAAACCTGCTCTGGAAACACTGGGAATAAATCAATCACCAGGGGTAGATGGAACACCAACGTCATAGATACTGGATCTGCCAAAATCCAAACAAGAATATGCCAACAGGTATGAAAACCAAAATGACGGAGTGCAAATTGGAAAGATTCATTATGCATCGCAGCTCCTAAGAAAGCAGATGCTAAAGAGTAGAGTAGCTGCAGGACCACTGCTCTAATTTCTGAAGTGATGGTCAGGGTGTTGCAACAAAGGGGCACAAAATGCTTTAAAACGTTGTGACTAGAAGGGCAGCCCTGGTTTTGTTGGGGTTTGTTTTTTGAGTGTTGGATGTTGATGAAGGTGTTTGTTGACCTCTTTTCCTTTCCGTTTTTGTCCAGGGCCTTGCGGGCATACCATCAAGAAGCTGTGCCCCTCCGATATTTCCGGTATCACCACCAAAACTTTGCGAGTCAACGCTGAGCGCATCATGGAGGATTTCAAGAAGCGGCAGATGCCAAGGTTCAGGTGAGCGGAGTGGGCCAAGCGTGTGTCCTCTTTTAAGTACAAGCCACCCTCTCTATGCAAAAGGTATGATCTGGAGTACAAACCTCCAGCCGATACGGGGAATTCTAGAAATCCTTGTTCTCTACGCGGCTACTCACTCCAAACTCTGGTTCGAAGATTGGTTTGAGAGCCAAAAGGAGAGGAGATGGATTGGAGGTTGATTGTGGAGTTCTAGTATAAAAAATGCTACCTCAGCCTGCTCCTACTTTTCAAATACAGTGGTACCTTGTATAAAGGAATTAATTCATTCCAAATGAAATTATGTTAAGCAAATTTCCCATAGGAATGCATTGAAAACAGAGTAATCCCTAATCGCGACCATTTTTATGTTGTATGGATTTGCCCCATAGGCGGATTCAGTTAAGCAAATTTCCCCTATCTCTGGAATTTTTTTATGTTGTACAGATTTTATGTTATACAAACCGTTTGTTATACGAGGGTCCACTGTATTTGAAAGGCCATCATAGAGAAAAGGGACAGGATTTTTTCCAAAGCATTCTGGAATGCAGAGCATGTATTTATTTATTTATTTATTTATACAATTTATATGCCGCCCACTACCCAAAGGGATAATAATGGGATCAAACTACAAGTATCCAGGTTTCAGCTGAATATCATGAAAAACTTCCTAACTGTTAGAGCAGTATGACAATGGAACCATTTACCTCACGAGGTGGCGAGGGCTCCAGCGCTAGAGACATTCAGGAGGAAACGGGACAACCGTAGGTCAGATTTTGAATCCTGTACTGAGCAGGGGATTGGGCTCTTATAGGCGTCTAGGCCCCTTCCAACTCCGTCATAGTGTGATTCTCTTTCTGCTCTCACCGTCTGCAGGAACGAACCGCCGGGTCCATCGGCCGCCACAGCCACCCAGGAACTGCTGCGTTTGGCCGAGGGCTCCCCCGAAGGCCTCCCCCTCTTGGATCCCATCAACGACCTTCAGCTGAAGGGCCTGGAGGTGGTGGAAGGCACGATGAAGGCCCGGCGCCTTGAGGAGGCCCTGCCAGGCTTCCAGTGTGTGCACAGTCCCCGCTTCCACATGGAGGTATTTTTTTTGGGGGGGGGGGGACGAGCTGGGCCGACCAGGAACTGAGGGGCTGGAGAGTCTGAGGCTGCCCTGTAGAGATGGGCACAAACCTCTGGTTCAGCGGTTCGTGCCGGTTCATTTACCGGCTGAATAGGTGTGTGGCGGTTCCCGGCCCCACCTCCTCTGGCAGGCGCCCACTCAGAGTCAGCGTCTTGGCTTCCCTGCCTCCACCTCGGTGTGAGTGCCCGACGGAGCAGGCGGGGCCTGGAACCGCCAAACACCTTTTCGGCCAGCAAGCGAACCACCGAAGCGGCGGTTTGTGCCCACCTCTCCTGCCCTGCTACAACTTGAGTTGAACCATCTCCAGTGGATGCCAACCCCCGACAGTCCTCCCCCATTGGCTGGGGCTGGGTAGGCTGATAGGAGTAGTATTGGAGCCACCTTTCCAGGTACGTTCTGACCAAAATGATGACTGTGTGTTAGCGTGTTATGTCGACATCACATCCAAGGTTGTACACATCTGCAAAATTCTGCAGTGGGACCTAATCTGGCTCCAAAAGCAAAGCAAAGTGTTCTGCTTATATACCGCCCCATACCATTTTGAAGCTGAGGCTCCACTACTTTGGCCACCTCATGAGGAGAGAGGAGTCCTTGGAAAAGTCCCTGATGCTGGGAAAGATTGAAGGCAAAAGGAAAAGGGGACGGCAGAGAATGAGATGGTTGGACGGTGTCATCGATGCAACCAAAATGAATTTGACAAATCTCCGGGAGGCAGTGGAGGATAGGAAGGCCTGGCGAGCTCTGGTCCATGGGGTCACGAAGAGTCGGACAGGACTGAACGACTGAACAACAACAATACCACTTCAAGTAGTCCCTGGACGGTTTACAGTTTAATTACAGTAATGCAGGCTACACATTGCCCCCTCGGTAAGCTGGATACTCATTTTATTGACCTCGGAAGGATGGAAGGCTGAGTCAACCATGAGCCGGCTACCTGGGATCGAACCCCAGGTTGTGAGCACAGATTTACCTGCAGTACACACTTTTAACCACTGCACCACAAGGCTCCTCTGCAAGGCAGTGGGGGTGGGGTGGGGTGGCCAAGTGGTCCAGTAAGGTTTCCTAGGGGGAACATCCTTCAGTTGCCCATTGCGCCATCTCAAACGAATAGAAATAAAAATTCCTTCCAAGCCAGAGGTTGAGCATTTGATATCCCACTGGGCTCCACCCCAGAAGAACAGCCAGCCTAGGCAGCCTTGGTCAAGTTGCACAGTCTCAGGGCAAACCGCTCCCCACCAAAAAAAAAAGGAATGCCACACCCCTTCCGTATTATTCCCTCCCTGGAAAAGCCGGGGGGGGGGGGAAGGGCCGATGGAAATCCGAACTGAATTGAGGACACACAATCATTCTGAAATGTAGGCGTGCCAAGGCTCAAGATGAACAGAGAAGGAAGCGAAGTTAGGTGTGTGTGGGGGGGTGGTCAGCAGAGCAGCCTTTGGCCCTGGAGATGTGCTGCTGTCTTGTTAATCAGGCATTTTGGAGGAAAGGAGCCTCCCTGGAGGACAGCAGGAGATGTCGGGCCCCTCGTCTGGGAATTGCAAAGATCGGGGGGGGGGGGGGAGCTGAGTTGCAGCCCTTGCCTCCTTCCACTCTCTTTTTCCCGTGCAGTTTGTTCGGTTCCGGGAGCGCCAGCAGGTGCTGGAAGAGATGGAGCAGCTGCGTTATCTGCTCTCCGACCAGTCCCTCCTCTTGCTACCGGAGTATCACCAACGCGTCGAGGTAGGAACCTTTCCGGGGTGGTAGGAGGGCAGGGGCGGGGTCAGTAGAGGAGGATCAAGGAACGGGCAGGGAGCAACCCCCTTTGTCCCACTATGTTTCCCTAATAGTCATCCCTAATGGTCATCTTTCTCCTTTGGAAGCAGCCCCGGGCCAAGAATGAGGTTGAGGCTTAGTTACTCTGGAGCATGGGTACACCAGTGGTTCCAGCCATGAGTAGCCCAGGCACAGTAATACCTTGGTTTAAGAGCATGTATGCCTAGGGCAGTGATGGCGAACCTATGGCACGGGTGCCAAAGGTGGCACTCGGAGCCCTTTCTGTGGGCACCTGACATCGCCCCTTCATAGCTACCTGTACACAGGTTAAATTACTGTATTGGCACTTTGCAAAAAAAAATTACTGGCTTTTAAAATGCAGTTCGGGCACTCGGTCTCTAAAAGGTTCATCATCACTGGCATAGGGCCTTCTTGGCAGCTGCCCCCAGGTTATGGAATGCCCTCCCGAGTGAGACCCACCTGGCGCCAACATTGGTGACATTTCGGCACCAGGTACAAACCTTCCTGTTCCAGAAGTTTTTTTAATTGACATAAACACACACCTTTGGGTCGTGGGTGGCATACAAGCTATAAAAATAAATAAAATAATAAATAATATAGATTCTGGGTCCTCTGATGGCAATTTTAGTGTCATGTTTCTACTATTGTTTTAAATATTTATTGATATTTTATATTTTAACTGTTTTAACTCTTTTGATTGTTAAGCTGCCCAGAGACCTTTGGGTAGTGGGCGGCATATAAATTGTAAAAGTAAATAAATAAAAATAAATAAATAATCTGTTCCGGAAACATGCTTGTAAACTAAAGCACTCTTAATATCAAAGCAAATTTCCCCTTAAGAAATAATGGAAACTCAGATGATTCATTCTGGGGCCCCATAGACCGCATACTGTACACAACATGCCAAAGCTCACAAAAAGACATTGGCAAAGAAGTCCATGTCCATACCATGGACGGCTTCAGAATCAGCTCTGTGTGGGATTAACAACTGGATTGTACTCTTGTGTTTTTAATGTGACAATAATAAAATGCAATTTGTAGCCCTATACACACTTGACTAGCTATGGCTAGAAATTGTTTGAAAAATAAGAAAGGATGTTGAAAGCAAATTAAAGAAACATATAAAGAAAAAGAAAAACAACCCCCTAATCTGCACTCTCTTTTGAAAACATTCCCGGCTGGTGCAAAGTAGACCTCTATTTCTCTCTCCTCCCTCTGTGTTTGAGGCTGCCTGAGATGGAGCGTTCCAGACAGTCACCCACCATCAGGCGGGAGAGAGAAGGAGAGCCACCAGTGGCTCACTTGCAATCATGTGACCTACTCCAGTGCTCGTATTGCAAGACAATGCTCATTGATCAAAGCAGAATTGATCAGAAATGTTTGCTTGTCTTGCAAAACACTCATAAACCAAGGTATTGCATTATTCTTGGACAGCAGTTTTCAGAGGCCTTCCCCACCAGCTCTGCTGGCCGGGGGTTTGTGGGAGTTGTAGTCCAGGAACACCAAGGTTGGGAATCACCGCTCTGCACCAATGCGGATTTGAGCTATCCTCCAAATAATGCATTCCATGTCCCATCAGCCACATCAGCCGTGTCCCATCAGCCAGTATCCAAGCATGATCAGAACGACCTCCAGCAAGTTCTGGAGGTCTGCTAGGTGTGTATCTCGACTGGGTTCAGACCAGTTGAGCACACACTGAGATATGGAACACTTACCAGGTTTTGATTTTTGGATTAAGGAGCTTTTTCTGAGAGCCCCTTGTTATTTTGCCCAGCCTCGTACATTTTTTTTAAATGGGGCTGCCAGCAGATTTAAAGAAAGCTTGTTTGATTAGAGACGTAAAGTATATTTTCTTCAGGGCCATTTGCAGACACCTTGGCCATAAATTACTGCATGAGAGATGTAACCACACACCCGAGACTTGGAGGCAATGAGAATGTTTTGCTTGTGCAATTGGTTTTTACTCGTATGTCTGATGAAGTGGACTTTCTCCAGGAAAGCTCACGTTGGAATATAATAGCTTTAAAGGTGCCAATTGTTTTTTTTTTCTTTTGCTGGTTTTCTTTCTTTGGATTATTTATTTATTTATTTATTATTCACACTTGTATACCGCCCTGTTCCCACAAAGGGGACTCAGGGCGGTTAGCCAACTAGTTCTAAAAAGAAATGATCAAGGTTGTGTTTTTTGTTTTTGTTTTTTCACAGCATACACATTGCTGCCAATTTCTGCTGTTTAAGATCTTGCCCAGACATGACAGGTATTAAAGACGTGATGGAATTGGGTCTGACTTTAGTTCAATAGAATGCTCTGCTGGATAACTCAGTACTAGGGATAGCCATTTCGTTTCAGAACCAGTAGGTTACGAAACGAACCATGCGAGCCAAGGTGGCCCTCGGAACCGGCTGATACATGTAGATCTAATTGCTTTACCTTTTTCTGTCTCGTGCAGGGTTAAAATCCAAGGAGGAAGCGCATCCTTTCTGCTTCATGCTGCTGGCCAATCAGAGAGGGAGGCGGGATGATGCCTGTCCCTGCACAGCTCCTGATTGGCCAGCATCACAGATCTAGCACAGATGACATCGCAGCATGCTTCCTGGTTGGATTTTAACCCTGCGCAAGACAGAGAAAAGTAAAGCAATTGGATCTACATGTATCAGCCGGTCCTGAGGATGGAAACGAAACACCCATCCCTACTCAGTACTTTAGGTTACACCCCATGGAACCTGAGGCTGGGATTTCAAATCCCCACTGGGCCTCCTTGACAGCAGTTGGACTTGATGATCTATAGGATCCCTTCTAGAACTGCACTTCTCTGAGGATGAGAGTGATATAATGCAGGAACAGAGAGCATTCGAGCCTCCAGGTGCAGCTGGCCAGCGAACTTACCCTAAAATATCAGCGGTTGTGTTTACAACCGCACCAACCACAGCAGGCACCAGCTGCCGCCACTACAGCCTGACACACCCGGGGACCCGTCTCTCTCTCTCTCCCCCCCCCCCAGCACAACAGTTCAGAATTCTTTCCTGCCTCTCCCCCAGGTCCTCCGTTCTCTGGGCTACATCAATGACAGTGGGGCCGTGGAGCTCAAAGGGAGCGTGGCCCGTCAGATCAGCAACCACGAGCTGCTCCTGACGCAGCTGCTCCTGGACAACACCCTGACCGACCTGCGGCCGGAGGAGATCGTGGCCTTGCTCAGCTGCACCGTCTGCCAGGTGCGCACCCAGGTGGAGCCCCAGCTGCCCTCTGTCCTCCAGAAGGTGAGTGGTCTGCGAGGGAAAGGAAGGGAGGCCGGAGAACCCTCAGTGAGGGTCCAACTCCAGATGTTTCTGATCCCCCCCCAACTCCTATTGGCCTAACGATCAGGAATCCTGAGGACTGGCCTTTAGAACAGCTGGAGGCTGCCGAGTGGGGGGGCTGGGACCCTCTCAGGCCTTGCCACGAGGGGTCCACGGAATGTATCCCTGCCTCGCTTTGCTCTCCAGGGCATCGAGCACATCCGATCGGTGGCCGAAGAGATCGCCCTTCTCCAGCAGAAGTGCGGCCTGCAAGAGTCGGTGGAGGACTTTGTGGAGCAGTACAAATTCGGGCTGGTGGAAGTGGTCTACGAATGGGCCCGCGGCATGGTAAGGGCTTTGATCTCCGTCGCCCCCCCCCCGGCCGCCTTCTGGCACACAAACCCCACTCCTCCTCCTCCTCCTCCTCCTGGATCTATTTCTGGTTTCCTCCTGCAAGACAGACAGAGCAACCTCTTTGAGCAGCTGGTCTGCCTGGTTGCTTCCAGAGCATAACAATTCTTGCACAAAGTCCTCTGCGTGTGTGTGTGTGTGTGTGTGTGTGTGTGAGAGAGAGAGAGAGAGAGAGAGAGAGAGAGAGAGAGAGAGAGAGAGACTACGAATCCCACCTCTGCCATTCAGTCCCAAGGGAACTTTGCCCAAGCTATATTTCTTAACTTGCTTCTCTCCAGGATTCTGGAAGGGCCAGAATCCTGTTCGCTCCCACGCCGGCTGAAGGAAGGGCAATAGTGCAAACGCTTTCTTTCCCCCAGAGGCTCCCTCTGCAACCCATTAGTCACACATGTAGAGATGGGCACGAAACAAAAAAAAAATTCCATTCCTTTATTCGTTTTGTTAGCTAACGAAACGAATAACAAGCACCAGGGTAATGGAAGAACGAAACGAAACGAACCGGAAAAATTGGTTCGGTTAGGTTCGTTTCGTTCTTCCCCGCTGGCGATGACAGCCCAGCTTCATCGCCCGCGGGGAGGACTGTCTAGAGAGAGCCCCGTTCTTGCCTCCGTATGCGGAGGTGGGATGCGGGAGGCTGTCATCCATCAGCAACAGAGATCGTCCGAGACAGGGCTGCGGTCTTGCCTCCGCATGTGGAGGCCGGATCGTGGCTCTCTTTCAAGGGATCTTCCCCGCGGGGGATGACAGCGCGCCCGGCGCTGTCATCCTCTGCAGGGAAGAAGACCCCTACCCCATTCCCGTAAGAACGAAAAACAAAACATTTTTAAAAAATCATTTATTTAAAACGAAAACGAAGGGAGATGGGCCATGAAACGGAATGGAAACGAAACACAATTTTTCCGTTTCGTGCCCGTCTCTACAACGCATGGGTTTTGAAACAGGGCAAGGCAAGGGCAGCCTGGTGGGGGAAGCAAAGGGGGGTGGGGTGGGTTGCTTATAGGTGTAGCTTTTGTCTAGGATTTCAGTCCGAGGGCTTCCAACGGGTCCCTTTTGTAGCTGATTCTTCCCTCACCCTGTTGAACCCGGGTCCTTTATTGTGTCCTAACCCTGGACTTCCTGGAGGCGGTCAGAACCCCTCCCCCTCCCCCAATTCCACTAACAAACCCCTCCCGGGTGTTCTCTCTCTCTCTCTCTCTCTCTCTCTCCCTCTTTCCTCCCAAGCCGTTTGCCGAGATCGCCCGCCTGACGGATGTCCAGGAAGGGATCATCGTCCGCTGCATCCAGCGCCTGGACGAGACCTGTCGGGAGATGCGCAACGCCGCCCGGGTCACGGGGGAGCCCACCCTCCACGCCAAGATGGAGGCCGCCTCCAACATGATCAAGAGGGACATTGTCTTCGCCGCCAGCCTCTACACCCAGTGAAGGGAGCCGGGGGGCCCCCCCGCCTCCTCCTCCTCTGCAGCATGTCCCCCCCCCGTGGTCGCCGCCCGCCTTCTCGACATAAAAGAATAAAAGACACCCTTCTTGCCAACAGGAAGGTGCGGAGCAAATTTGTCTTGCCTCCCGGGATAAGCTGTGGGGAGCCCCAAGTTGGGAGTTCAAATCCCCAGTGGGGCTCCTTGATAAGAGGCGGGAACTCCATGATCCCTAGGGTCCCTTCCAGTTCTGCAAAGGGGGGATATAACTGAAACATACAGAATAATGCAGGGCACGAGTCAAGTGGATAGAGGGAATCTCTTCTCCCTCTCACAAAATACCAGAACTAGGGGACATCCACTCAAATTGAGGGCTAGGAGAGTAAGAACAGACAAAAGAAAACATTTTTTCACCCAGCGCGTTGTTAGCCTGTGGAACTTCCTGCCACAGGATGTGGTGATGGCATCTGGCCTGGATGCCTTCCAAAGGGGATTGGACAGATTCCTGGAGGAAAAGTCCATCACAGGTTACAACCCATGATGGGAGATGTGTAATCTCCAGGCTTAAAACCAGGGTACTTCAAGGACCAGATGCAGGGAATGTGGTATCAGGAGACAGATATCTAGTCTCATGCGCTCCCAAACGCATCTAGTGGGGCCGCTGTGAGATACAGGAAGCTGGACTAGATGGGCCTTTCGCCTGATCCAGCATGGCTCTTCTTATGTTCTTATGTAAATCTCTCATCATCATCATCATCATTGTCATCATCACACAGCCCAGGACGTTATCCATGGAGCTTATCCTTCCGAAGCCCCTGCTTTCCCTTAAGAACTCAGTGGGAACTTCCTCGCAGAGCATTCCGCGATGAAGACTCTGAAGGACAAGAGGCAGACCTGACGGTAATCTCCAGGCTGGCCTCATACATTTCCCATTTGCAGGGATGGGAAGAGGGGGGGGTTCTTCATACAGATAACCAAAGGCACACAAACACCCGAGGGAAGATCAGGTGGCGGGGGGGGGGGGTTTCCCCCCCCCAAAGGGCAAACCCATCAGCCCTTGACTTGGCCATCTGGTGGGGCGGGGTGGGGGGGCTGCCACACAGCCTTAATAGAATTGTGGGATGATTCCTGTTGGGATTTCCTGGGGGCCTTCTCTACTGGAGAGGTCTGCCTGCTTAAGGGTAGGTGTCATCTCACTGCCACTCCCATCGTCCTTCACCGCCGACCACACTGGATAGGGGATGATGTGAGCTTGGAAGGGGGGAACGTGTTCCTTGGGTCTGTGGCTGGGCAGCTGGGGCTGAGGCCCCCCACTCCCTGGTGATGGTCAGGGCTGGCACCCATCCAGTCCAGCATTCTGTCTCACACAGCGGCTCACACCATTGGCTTCAGGGTCTTCCCAGGCAGATGTCTTCACCTGCTTACAATGCCCTGCAAATGGCACTGAGAGATATCCTGCCTCTCTCTCCAACCCGGAGGGTGTCCTTAAGGCATCCATATTGATAGGCATTGATACCCTTGTTCTCCATGAACTTGTCCAGTCCTGCTTCTTCCTGCTCTCGTGGGCTTCTCAGAGGCACCAGGATGGTGGCTTCAGGGGGAGAAACCTTCACAGCTCTAGCCCAAGGTCCCAGAAAGAATCTCTCTCTCTCTCTCCTGTTGGGTCCACCTTCTTTAATAAGATGTGAATGAAGGAACCCTCCTCCCCCCACCCCCACCGCCATCGGCACCGTCAGCACCACAAGGGAGTCAGGGTGTTCACAGCATAGTTTATTTCCTTGAGCCACCTCCCATGAGAGCCAGGGAGAAAGATCTCCGTCCCTCCCGGCTTCCCGACCAACAGGCCTTTATGGTTCACCCCACCCCCAACCCCCTGTCGTTTCTCGGGCGCTTCCCCCACCGCCTCTGGCTTCCCTGGCCGGCCATTGCCTAAGAACAAAACCAGTCCGCCGCTTCCCATCAGGTGATCAGTCCGGGATCCGTGGCGTCGGGGGCTTCTCGGCGCTGAGGGCCTCCACGTACCAGTCCGGCAGGAAAACGTGGTCCGGATCCCGATGAACTGTGTAAGAAATGGGATGGCCCGGCTCCCAGGCAAAGAGGTGAACCAACCTGAGGGGAAGAAGATTCAGGGATGGCTGTTCAGAAGGAACAACACAAGGGAGATAACAGCAGGAGCCCAGTCTCCACAGGCCAGTTGGGATGCTGAAGAACGCACAAGTAGAGATGGGCGCGACTCAAAAAAATGGTGTTTCATTTGTCGTTTGTCGTTTAGGGGGTCCGTTTCGGTTCGTTTTCGTTTTTCGTGAATTTTTTTGAAAAAATTCATTTTCATTTCGTTACACAGTGAAACGAGAAAATGAAAACGAAAACTTGCTGTTTTGTTAGCATTCATTACAGTTCAATGTATTTGCCGCAACAAAAACGAAACACACGACAAAATTTCTGGTATTTTTTGTTTCGTTACGTAACGAAATGAAAAACGAAAATGAAAAATTGCTCGTTTCATGCCCATCTCTACGCACAAGTAATGATTTTGGGACATAACATGGTCTCTGGCTCCCTCAAGTGGCCGGTTCTGGCAAACACACTGGGGGGAAAACTAGAAATGTGTATTTCTGTGTTTTTCAATTTTATATTTTCAGGGTGCAGGTGGGGATCCTTATTGCACTCAAATCCTTGCAGCAGCACACACCTGTTCCTTTAGGGTGGCTGCCGGGGGCTGACAAAGGATTTACATAGGCAGATTTATCTTGATGTCTTTCCAAAGAACTGAAGGGGGAATATGTGTGGGTTTCCTCCGCTCAACTTCATCCTCACAACAACCCTGGCCAAGTGATCAGCCCACTGCCACTCAGCTATTCCCCTGCCCTTATCCGGTGGAAATTCTGCCATGTATCCCCACAGTGGGCATACTTCTTCCCAGTTCCCAGAGGGCTGCAGACTGGTGTTTCTGGAGTCCAGTGGGAGCTGGAATCAAATATGCATATACAGCGGACCTTCATATAACAAACAGTTTGTATAACATAAAATCTCTACAACATAAAAAATCCAGAGATAGGGGAAATTTGCTTAACAGAATTGCCTACGGGGTGAATCCCTACAACATAAAAATGGTCACGATTAGGGATTACTCTGTTTTCATTGAATTCCTATGGGAAATTTGTATAAAGGAAAGTTTGCGTAACAATTTCATTTGAAACGAATTACGGTGGTACCTCGACTTAAAAGCAGCTCGACAAAAGAGCAATTTGACTTAAGAGTGGAAAACTGTTGGCATTTTAACTGCCGCCTTACAAATTTTAGATATGGTCTGCTTGGCTTACAAATATTTTTTCAATATTTTTTTAATTTTTTTACTTGTTTTTTCAATTTTTTAGATTTTTAAGGTTCCATGACTTAAAGAGTAGTTTGACTTAAGAACACGCATTCGGAACGGATTGAATTCGTAAGTTGAGTTACCACTGTAATTCCTTTATGCAAGGAACCACTTGTATAAATATTCACACTTCCAATGCTCTCCCAAAGAGATTTCTAAGACCCAGCTCAATATTAGCCCTGTACTAGCAGGCTAGATAGCTCAGTGAGTTACATGTCTGGCTCATGAGCCAGAGGTGGGGAGTTTGAATCCCTGCTGTGCCTCCTAGGAAACACAGCCAGCCTCTGTGGCCTTGGGCCAGCTGCACAGTCCCATGTCCACCCCCCAGAAGAAGGGGGATGGT
>JAHTLZ010000207.1:861116-882274 GCA_023846285.1 Phrynocephalus versicolor | reverse complement strand
TTATTATTATTATTATTATTATTATTATTATTATTATTATTATTATTGCTTCTGTTGGAAGAGACTTAACACAGCTACTTTTCTGAAGCGCCCCAGAGAAAGAGGGTGCGTACGTGCGAGTGTGGTCCCGTGCCGCTCTAGCCTCTGACGTCTCGATGATAAAAGCTCCACCTGCTCCGCCGTGCAAAAAGGAATCCGCCATCACTCCAGGAAGTGCCTGTGAAGCCGGAGATATCCCGTCCTGCCTTTCTTTTCTCTCCGTCTCTATGGCCTTGCTTTGGTCATATGATTCCCTCTGACGCCGGCCTTGCTTGCCCGTGCTTTCGCTTCCCTGTCTTTCCCCGGGCAGCCAATCAGAGGCGCGCTGCAGACCCCGGGAGTTCCCAAGCGGGCGGTTTCTGTGGATTCCCTTCGCAGTCTTAGGTTGGACTGCGGGGGGGAAAGGAGGAAGCGCGCTTAAAGGGGAAGCGGCCCCGGTGGATGCGGACCCAAGGGAATCCATCCCGACCCTCGAAGAGCCATGAGTGCCGGACGCGGTGATTCCAGAAAGGGATCCAGCCCTTGCCCTGGACCGGAGCCGGGATGGAGGGGGCTCAGCCTTGGGCTCCTGCTTTTACTCGCCTTCTGCTGCTGCCGCCAAACATGCGGGGTGGCCACTCCAGATCAGGTAGGGCGGGAATTGGTTTGGGGCTCCCAGGTTTGCTCCTGTCCCCAACCTAGACCGAAAAACTAAACCGGGGCAGGGTGTCTCCCTTCTGAATCCCACCACCACCACCCACGATCTGCTGAATCGGTCGTTCTGGGCAAGGATCTCTCTCCCCCCCCCCTTGCTGTTTCCTTGGTGACCCTTCGCAAGAAATGACAACAACAACCCAAGTACTGTACTTTAAGAGACCAGGACATGTAGTCGTGTTATAGTTAGTACTTGTCTGAGCTTTTTATTCCCCTCCCCCGTGCTCTTTCTCTCTTTAACAATTAAAATATGCGATTTTTTCCCCTTCTCCTCTCGCCCCTTGATGCCTCTTGCCTGTGGGTCTTCACCCTTTTTGTTTATATTCCTGTTTATAACTCTTTGTAAACCGCCCAGAGTTCCTGTTGGAAGATGGGCAGTATAGAAATAAAACAAATTAATAAATAAGCCTGTGCAAAATTGGTGCTTTTTTTTTAACCCAACGTATGTAGTATGACTAGCATATCAAAATATCCGTTATGGTTGAAAGTTAAAGAGTGTGTGAACATAAACATGGTGATGACCTTTAAAATTTTTCTTTTATCTATTTCAACGTTCATTGAAAGACGTTAAAATAGTTTATGCGGGTTTCCTTTTCTACTGCCCAGTTTCACATTTGTGGAGCGTGGGGAGAGCGAAAAGAGAAGGAGGGGCCCAAAACCATTCAGCAATTTGGCCAGAGAGTCAAGATTTGAACTTGGCCTTTTCCTTACCTGGTGGCTTGCTTATTTATGGGACTAGAGCTTTTGCCCTTTATGATCAGCAAAGCTGATTTGCTAGGCATGAGAGCAGCCCTGTGCTACTCACTGGGAGAGCACCATGTTAGGAGTGAAAGGTGTTGTGGCCAAAATGAGTTTCATTAGATCGTTTTAGATAAAATAATCATGTGCCGTCCAATCGATTCCGATTCATAGTGACCCTTTTCAGGGTTTTCCAGATAGCGAATATATGGTACTGGTGTACCATTCCCTTCTGGGGGTGCCCTGGGACTACGCAGCTGGCCCAAGGTCACTCAGGCTGGCTGTTCCCCTAGGAGGCACAGTGGAGAATCGAACTTGCAGTTTCTGACTCCACAGCCAGAGACCTAAATCTATCCAGGGATGGTGAAACTCTGTAGGGGGCAGAGAAGAATGAGAGAGAGAATGTGTAAGTAAATAAGAAGTAAAATTGAATAATTGTTAAATAAATAGAAGTGACATAATGAAGGTGCTTGCTGAAAATCATTTATTTATTTATTTGACTTTTTTAATGCCGCCTATCTGACAGCGAATGAATACACGTCACCTTTTATATCACTGATTGTGAAAGCGTAACATTTCTTTCTTTCATTTTATCTCCACCCACCTCCCACCTTTTTAGAAATATGCTTCCGGTCAGACTGGATGGAGTGTGTTGGGAGTAGCCATCTGAGGAAGGTTCCTAAATAGGGGCCTTTTTCCTACATTCTTGTCAGTCTTAGCTATCATAAAATCCTCAGAGTACATGACCTAGATTTCAGCAGTCCTCTGCCACTCCTTCCCTCCATTGGGGATTCTCTATAGAAAGTACAAATTATTGTTCCTTCAGATAAATCTTTAGAAAGTTAGGTGCACAAGAAAGGGAACTGTGATTCTGGTCTGAAATCATGAACCTGTAAACCCAATCATTCCATCGTAATTAGTCTGTCTTGGCCTAAGGTAGGGGTGCCCAGCCCCCAGGCCACTGACCGGTACTGGTCAGTGGCCTGTTAGGAACATGGCCACATGAAACACCCTTCCCGTTCCCTGCATAGCCCCCTCAGCAGCCAAGAAAGGCAGGGGGAAGTTGTGTGCACACTCACACAAGAAAAAAACCCTGTGCAACAAGGGAAAAAAGAAAAAAATCACCCCAAAACTCTTTTTCCAATCTCGATCTGTGGAAGAATTGTATTCCAGAAAAGTGGTCCCTGGTGCCCACAAGGGTGGGAACTGCTGAACTAACTAGAACAATGAGAATAGGAATTTGTGTGTCAGTACAGTGTATCCACAAATTAGCCAGAAGGAGAACATGGTGGATGGTGCTGTCGACCTGGGATTTGTCACTGAGACCTGGGTGGGCGAGGAGGGTGGGGCTTCCCTCGTGCAGCTTTGCCCCCCCCCCCCCGTTTTGCTACCGGCATGCAGGAAGATCAGCGAGCCAGAAGGGGGTGGGGTGGCACTTATCCACAGGGATTCTTTTATTGTCAGCAAAATCGCAACTTTGGTGTGTCCAGGTTTGGAATGCCTGCACCTATTGGTGGGTCAAAGGGACAGGATTGGGTTTGTGCTGGTGTACCGGGCTCCCCGTGACTCAGCATCCTCCCTGCCAGAGCTACTGAAGTTCATCTCAGCGGCACTATTGAGGTCCCTCCCCCCGCCTTTTGGTGGTGGGCAACTTCAATGTGCCTGCTGGAGTGGGACTTTCCGGAGTGGCTCTGGATTTCATGGAGTCCGTGGCCTCCATGAACCTGTCCCAACATGTCATCGGACCCACCCATAGATCCGGGAACACCCTGGACCTGGTTTTTACCTCCAAGTTGGCGGAGGTTGATCTGAGGGTGGGGAATCTCCGCTCCCTACCCATGGCATGGTCAGATCATTATTTACTGACTTTCTCCCTGGGGGTTGACGCCCCTCCCTGTGGGGAGCCTGGCCCTATGGTGTGGGCCCGTCCCTGGAGGCTTCTGGATCCCGAGCAGGATATTTATGTACACCACCCAGAGTTCCCTTCGGGAAAATCGAGCGTTTTATAAGTGCAAGAAATTTATTTATTTATTTATTTATTTGTTTGTTTGTTTGTTTGTTTGTTTATTATTTACCACACCGACTTTCCAGAATGGAACTCTGGGTGGTTTACAAAGAGCAACATATATACTATTAAAACACAACAAGTTCAAAATTAAATAATAATCAACAAAAAGAAAGGAAAAGAAAGAAAGGAAAAGAACCCGGTAAGGGGCAAAAACAACAACAATTTTTTGTCACAAGGTGAGGAGAACTAGAATTTTGAGGTCACTTGTAGGTTAGTTCCTCCTTTGTGCAATGTCCTGCATTCTGTAGCTACCAGGCTCTGTCTAGATTTCCTGTGGTAAATGCACAAACGGTAGCTGGTAGCTGCTGCCCCCTGAATATTTGAGGAAATGCAACATGGTCTCTGGAATAAGGAAACTGGGATTCTCTGGTGGTTCCCAACCTTGGGTAACCTCATTCTTGGAGTGCAATTCTGAGAAACCTTTGCCACCAGCTGTGCCTTGTGGTGCAGTGGTTAAACAGCTGTACTGTAACCATAACTGCTCAAGAGCTGGGTTCAATTTTAAGTAGCAAGCTTAAGGTCCACTCAGCCTTCCATCCTTCTGAGGTCAATAAAATGAGTACCCAGCTTGCTGGGAGTGGAAGGCAATGTGTAGCCTGCATAATTACTTGAATCCCCCAGAGAGTGCATGAAACATTATGGAGTGGTATATAAGCAGCACACTTTGCTTTTGCTTTGCAATTTGGTTTAATATTTGGGGAGTTGCATTTCAAGAACATCTGGGTTACCCAAGGTTGGGAACCACTGTTCTAGGCTATAGTTTCCTTCAGTGTAACTGGTTCTTAGAAAAAAATAGGACTTGCAATCATTTATTCCATATTTACCAGTTAAAAAGCAGAGGAAAAGACTGCCTCATAAAACACAGAGGGCTCTATATATCATGGGGCCAGTTTTCTGTTTAAACACTCATTAACTGGGCTGAAATTATGTCTGAGCAGGGAGTCTCTAAAGCAGTGGTTCCCAACCTTCCTAATGCCGCAACCCTTTAATACAGTTCCTCATGTTGTGGTGGCCCCTTTTGCCCTGCTTGGAAGAGGCCACAAGCCCCCTTTGGCAGGCCATGTGCCACAGGGGCCATATAGAACTTCCTAGTCTACAGGTACGCTCAGCCAATTGCAGCCTCCGGTGTCATTGACTGACATCCCCTCCAACCTATCAAGCTGTAACACACTCTTTCCCCCCTTCCTCCCTGTCCTCCTCCAGACCCACGCCATTTGTGCCTTTTTCTTCACTGGCTCATGGTGACCCCTGGGAAATGGTCATTCGACCCCCAAAGGGGTCCCGACCCCCAGGTTGGGAACCACTGCTCTAAAGCTTCTCAAGACCTGGCAATTTTACAAGCAGTTGACTTGTTTCATTGGTATATGGTTGCTGTCACCACCCTGTTGTAGTCTTCTCAAAATTGTGAAAAACAACCCTATACTCTCTTTCACATGTTTATGGGCAAAAAGGAATTTTGAGACCTGATGGCAAAAGAGAAGTGAAAGAGGAAGGCAGCGGTGTGGGAACATCCATATGAAACTGATGGTCAGCAGGCTGGATGTGGCCAACCCTTGGCTCAGTCTTGTGGTCTCCATGCTCCCATTTTCCATTGCCCGTCATCTGTTTCCTAGTTAACTCAGGCTCTGGCAGGGGATTTGGGGAAATATATTATTCCAGCCTCCTTTCCCTGCCTTTGCTCCCTTCCTTTCCCTCGGCCAATGAGCAGGAAACAGTGGGTCATCCTGTGGCAGGCGGGAACGTAGAACTATGTTGCTGTTCTACTTCAGGATTAGGAAATCTCTCTTTTTCCGTGATCTCTAGATTTCCAGGTTGGTCACTGAGAAAGGGAAGGGAGCACAGTCGTGATGGGTACGAGTAGGATGCAGGAATGTTGATATGTTTATAAGGAGAGGAAAGTTTGTGCTTGGGATATGGGCTCTGCTGTGGCTCTGGCTGCTTGGCTATCTCTTTGCTGATATGTAGCTTCCAGGTACCCAGAGTGGTAGAGTGGATGGAATGATGGACTAGGACCCAAGAGACCCGGGTTCGAATCTCTGCTCAGCCATGGAAAATCTGTGGAACTGCCAAAGCCACCCCTTAAATATCTCATTTTCAATTGCCCTATTAGGGTCACTCAGAGTTGGTTTGGACATGATGGTACATAACACACAAGCCTTCAGAAGATTACCCATAAAATAAATATGACTGTTGGTCGGAAACAAGTTTCCCCCCCTCCAAGGTCTATGATGGAGATAGCCAGCTGTTTTCGAAGAGTTCAGCCAACTTCCCTGACTACTGGAAGTTGAGTCATCATGGCTACTGGACTTCTTTTCCTGAGAGACAGAAACATTTCGCTGCTCATCCAAACAGCTTCATCACTTCCCTGACTACTGTCAGGAACAGCAGACAGATAGATATCAGTGGCCAGAGTCATTGGGGGCCAGTGAAGGTGCCCAATGTGTTGTATTTGATAGAGTGGTGGAGTAGGAACCATCAAACCAACTGGATTGAGGGTGGCCGTTCTAGAACAACAGCGTCCAAGTGACTGACTCTGTGTGCGTGTCACATCCCTTGTGAGTCAGCCAGGACTCGATGCATGAATACCTGTCTGTGGGAGTTGAGACTTCACATCCTCTCTTGCTTTGTAGCTTTACTCCAATAGTTCTTGCATACACACTGCTGACTCTTTGGCAGTGTGAGATTTTCATCACATGCAGGCTCTAGTCATTGACCTCTTTCAGTACGGTTCCTCTTTTATCAGCTGTTTTTTCCAGTTGCCTTCCAGCCAAACCACTTCCTGATTCTTCAGGAGAGGAAGCCAGATGAGCCCCAAGAGCTATTTAAACAGAGATGTCAGAGAAGATTGTGAAGCGCTCCAGAAGGATCTCTCCAAACTGGGGGAATGGGCTACGAAATGGCAAATGTGTTTTAATGTAGCCAAATGTAAAGTAATGCATATTGGGGCAAAAAATCAAAACTTTATCTATCAACTCATGGGCTCTGAGTTATCCGTGACAGATCAGGAAAGAGATCTTGGTGTGTTGGTGGACAGCTCCATGAAGGTGTCTACCCAATGTGTGGCAGCGGTGAAGAAGGCCAATTCCATGCTAGGGATTATCAAAAAGGGGATTGAAAATAAAACAGCCAACATTATAATGCCATTATACAAAACAATAGTAAGGCCGCACCTGGAGTATTGTGTACAATTCTGGTCACCACATCTCAAGAAAGACATAGTGGAACTGGAAAAGGTGCAGAAGAGAGCGACTAAAATGATTACTGGGCTGGGGCACCTCCCTTATGAGGAAAGGCTAAAACATTTGGGGCTCTTTAGTCTGGAAAAAAGGCGCCTGAGGGGGGATATGCTTGAGACGTACAAAATAATGCAGGGCATGAGTACAGTGGATAGAGGGAAGCTCTTCTCTCTCTCCCCAAATACCAGAACTAGGGGACATACACTCAAATTGAGGGCTGGGAGAGTAAGAACAGACAAAAGAAAATATTTTTTCACCCAGCACATTGTTAGTCTATGGAACTCCCTGCCACAGGATATGGTGATGGCATCTGGCCTGGATGCCTTCAAAAGGGGATTGGACAGATTCCTGGAGGAAAAGTCCATCACAGGTTACAAACCATGATGGAGATGTGTAATCTCCAGTCTTAAAACCAGGGTACTTCAAGGGCCAGATGCAGGGCAGTGGTAAACCAGGGTACTTCAAGGGCCAGATGCAGGGCAGTGGTATCAGGAGACATTTCTAGTCTCATGCGCTCCCAAACGCATCTGGTGGGGCCACTGGAAGCTGGAGTAGATGGGCCTTTGGCCTGATCCAGCATGGCATGGCTCTTCTTATTGTCATTCACCTCAGAATCAAGTTTATTATGTTGAAATGTACGTCGGGATTCTTCAAATCATGCTTGTAGTGATTCTTTAATGGTCATTCAACAAGTAAGAGGTTCCTTTAATCTCAATTTCTGATAAGTTCTGAATAATTAAGCTTTTGGATTTGATTATCTTTCCTCCTCCAGCTTTGCACACTGCTAAAGACTGTAGTTTTGTGAGAGGTAGCCGTGTTAGTCTGTGCAAGAATTCCAGGCAAAAATCAAAACAAAACAAAATAAAAGACAAAAACATGTGGCAGCTTAAAGACTATCATATTTTAATGTAAGCTTTCATTGACACATCCACTTCTTCAGACATATAGTAGCAGAATGAGGTGTACAATCAATATACAATAGAATATAAGTTACATACCAAATGTTCATTGGCTGTTGGATGAGTCACTGCATTTGATACAGTAATTAGGCTGTATCATCCAACAGCCAATGAACATTTGGTATGTAACTTACATGCCTGGAATGCCCTAAAAAGGATCACCATAAATTAGAATTGAAGGCACAGAACTCTTATGATTTTGATTACGGTTGTTGTTATATTGAAAGAATCTGAAACCTTTTCCCCTACAGGGGCTAGGACATTCCGGAGCTTGATTGCCCCAAGAACTTAATTTTTCAAAATCCCACTTAAACCCACCACTTCTTAATTTGGGCATGAACCAAAACTGTGTTTTGAGAAAGTAGGACCTTTTACTTGAAATCAGGGGCATAGTTGGAAGGGAAAGGATAGATCAAGATGATCATAGAATCATACATCCAGTCCAACCCCCTGCCATGCAGGAACTCCCATACAGTATTTCCAACAGGTGGCCATCCAGCCTCTGCTTAAAAACCTCCAAAGAAGGAGACTCCACCACCCTCTGTGGCAGCATATTCCACTGCCTAACAGCTCTAACTGTCATGAAGTGCTTCCTAATGTTCAAATGGAATCTCTTTTCCTGTAATTTGAAACCATTTCCCTGAGTCCTGGTCTCTGAAGCCATGGAAAGCAACCTATTCCCTCTTCAATAGGACATCTTTTCAAATATTTAAACATATTTGAAAGGATGCCCTATCATATCCCCCCTCAGCCTTCTTTTTGAAAGGCTAAACATTGCCAGCTCTCTAAGCTGTTCCTCATAAGACATTTCTTCCAGATCTTCAACCATCCTGGTTGCCCTCCTCTGTACCCGCTCAAGGTTGTCAACATCCTTTTTAAATTGAGATGCACAGAACTGGACACAGTACTCTAGGTGGGGTCTGACCAGAGCAGAATAGACGTGGCGACCAGGAAGGCCAATGTGATTCTTGGTTGCATCAACAGAACCATGATATCTAGATCAGTGGTTCTCAACTTGTGGGACCCCAGTTGTTCCTGGACTGCAACTCCCAGAAGCCTCCACCACTCGCTGTGCTGGAAAGGATTTCTGGGAGTTGCAGTTCAGGAACATCTGGGGACCCACAGGTTGAGAACCACTGATCTAGACATTATGGTTCTGTTGATGCAACCAAGAATCGCATTGGCCTTCCCGGTCTCCACATCACACTGGTTACTCATGTTCAATCTGTGTCCACCAAGACTCCCAGATCCCTTTCACAGGTATTATTTTCCAGCCAGGTATCTCTCATCCTATATCAGTGCAATTCATTCTTTTTACCTAGATGCCACACCCTACATTGAGGGAAATGGATCAAAGTTGATCCGTTCTGACCAGCCACTGCTCACCTGGATCTCAGGCAGGAAGGTTTCAGAATACACTTATGGTCTCTCTCTTTTACTCTCTCTGTTGTCTACTGCATGCAATGGAGCAAATATGCCTTGCCCAGAAGAATTTTATTCTGCTATTCAGAAAAACAAACAAACAAGAAAAGCCTGTGTGGTCCCCAAAACAATAGCAATGCAGGAACAGGTGCCTTTGCTGTGCCACTTAAAAATGTCAAAAACGAAATGAAATGAAAAACCCAAAACAACAACAACAACAAAATCCAGGGAGTTTTTGGTGGATTTTTTTTTTCTTTAGGCTGTGCACCAAGTTCTTGTGAGTAAAACAAAACAAAAGCAAAGTGTTCTGCTTATATACTGGCCCATACCACTTCAAGTAGTCTCTGGGTGGTTTACAGTTTTTTAATAACAGTATGCACACTACACTTCCCCCCCCCAGCAAGCTGGGTACTCATTTTACCGACCTTGGAAGGATGGAAAGCTAAGTCAACCATGAGCCGGCTACCTGGGATTGAAGCCCTGGTTGTGAGCACAGTTTTAGCTGCAGTACAGGCATTTAACCACTGCGCCACGGGGCTCCTTAAAAGTAGCTCCAAAAGTACCGGTAGATGTTTTTATAAGAGTCTCAGGGCCATGGTCGAGGGGTCAGGTGCAGCTTCCTAGATGGAAATAGCTCTAGTCAGGAAGGGGCCAGTAAGTGGGAGGCTATGGCTTCAAACCCCTTCTAAGCCAGTGGTTTGAAATTGCTCGCTCAACTTTTTAAACAAAAGGTGGCTCAGCACTCTGAATCCCCTCCTTCCCCCTTTTTTAGTGATCCAATAAAAGCAACACCTGTTCCTGCCTTCTCTTATTGTGCAAGTTATGACACTCTGAACCGCTGATCATTTCTTTATAGAGTAAAGCAATGGCACATACTGTACAGGGTTTTTTTTTTTGGCTTTTTGGTTATTTCCTGCTACTTAAAAAATAAACAGACTATTTATTTATATATATAGCTTGTATGCCGCCCACTACCCAAAGGTCTCTGGGTAGTGGGCGGCATACCCAGAGAATTGTGAGATTTTTATCTGCTCTACCGCAGAAAACACTCTCTGAAAAATAACTTGTGAAGGAAATGGCAAGTCACCGGTGGCTCTGTTAGCTGCAGACCGGCTCACGGTGGTAATGCATTATATCCTGGTTTTCCAAAAATAAATAGCCACAGAATGATGTTATTTGTCGTTCCCATTGCTGTGCTCCTGTTGCTCTCCAGTGGTATATACAGTACAGTACCTGCATTTTCCCATCTATAAGACTCATAAGATTACTGTTTGCAAAGACATGGTATGGGCAGATTTGCAACCACATGGTTCTCTCCTCAGCTTACTTCCAAGTATAAGACGACCCTCATTTTTTAGTCTAACAATTTTAGGGGGGGGGCATATATAGTCTTATACATGCAAAACTACAAAAACTCAAATGGGGAGGGGGCACAGGGCAAGGCCTGCTTCTTGAGCCATTGATATTGGAATTGGGAATTGGAAATGCAATTTATTGTCATTGTATAAATACAACGAGCTTAAAAGTGCCATCCAGTCAGTCATTCACACAACCCAGCATAAAAATCCAAGACGTAAAATCTACAAATTAAGAACAAACCATCTATACACATACTCCAACATTCGCATGCCGAACATCACTTACACTCATTTAAAACTGACATAAAAACCAAACATACACACACAGCCCTACACTCTTTCACCTGGTAACATTCATACCCAATCCATAAAAACTACAATTTAAAAAACAACAGCCATACACAATCCCCCATACAATATATGTGTAACACATTCAACACTAATATTACCCGTCAACTTAATTTTTAACAGAATATGAGAATCCTTGGGTGATGTTTTCCACAGGGTAAGGATCTTGGCTCAGGTTCTTGGTTCTGGAGCAAGGCTAGGGAATATGTGGCTTGTTGTGGTTAGACGCCAGGTCCCATCAGCCTTAGACAGCAAAACGAATGAGGAAAGGTTGGAAAGGGCCTACAAGGCCATCAGGTCCAACCCCCTGCTCCTTGTTGGAATTCAAATCACAGGGCATAGGATATGTTCCAGGCGGTTGTCTAGTTTTCTCTTGGAATGCCTCCAGTGTTGGCGCATTCAACCCCTCTCAAGGTAAGCGGTTCCATTAATGTGCTACTCTTAACAATTAGGAAGTTTTTCCTGATATTCAACCAAAATCTGGCTTCCTGTAGTTGGAGCCTATTGTGGCTTGTCCTGCACTTGGGGATGATTGAGAACGGATCCTGCCCCTTCTTTATATGACAGTCTTTCAAGAATTTGAAAAGTCCTATCATATCTCCCTTTGGTCTTCTTTTCCCAGGGATAAACATGGCCAATTCTTTCCATCTTTCCTCATAGGGCTTGATTTCCAGTTCTTTAATCAGCGTTGTTGTCCTCCTCCGAACTTGTTCCAATCTGTCAGTATCCTTCTTGAAGTACGGTATTTACAGCTGGACACAAAACTCAAGATGAGGCCTGACCAGTGCCGAATAGAGGGGAACTAGTATCCTGCAGAATTTGGAGACTATGACTATAGCCTTAGGATGACATGCATGACTTCTACTTTTTAAGCTCGGTTTATTCCAGTGGCAATAATAAAGCTACTCCTTAGTACTTAAGGGTCTGAATAGCTTTTTGTTACATCAACCAATCCTCAAGGTAGAAAAAGACTTCATCACAGTTAGAGCTGTCCAGCAGTAGAATGTGCTGCCACAAAGGAGGGTGGTGAAGTCTCCTTCTTTGGAGGTTTTGAAGCAGAGGCTGGATGGCCATCTGTCTGGAGTAGAGATGAGCACGAAACGCTAAAATAGCATTTTGCTTCATTTTTCATTTCGTTCTGTTTCATTTGAAACAATTTTTTTTAAAAAAATCACTTCATTTTTGTTCTGTTTCGTTTTTAGTGTACTCTCTCTCTCTGTGTGTGTGTGTGTGTGTGTGTCTGTGTGTCTGTGTGGTGCTTTTGTAACGGGGAAACCATGGATTCTAAAACTTTTTTTTGCTGCTCCAAGCACCAATCAGCTGTAGCACAGGCTTGGGTCTAGAGATGGGCACGACTTAGCGGAATTTCCGTTTCCGTTTTTCGTTTCCGTTACGTAACGAAACGAAAAACAGCTCAAAACTGGAACGAAAACGGAAACGAAACGACTAATTTCGAGCCGTTTTTCGTTACTGGAAAAGCACTTAATGGAGCTAAATGGGAAGAAACGGAAAAAATTTTCGTTTGTCGTTTTCGTTACGCAACGAAACGAAAACAAAAACTTTTGAAAATTAGCTCACGAAAACGGAAACGAGCCTAAACGGGCCCCTAGACGAAAACGAAAACGAACAATTTTTCTGAGTCGTGCCCATCTCTAATTGGGTCTGCAAAAAAAGTTTAAAATCCCTCCTTTTCCCCCACTTGGATCCCCTGGTGCCAACTGGGCCATTTTTAAAGGGGTCCATTTGATGACAGCTCAGCAGGAGCCCTCTGAAAATGGTCAGGTGGACAGTTCAGGGCGATCGTGCTGCCCACCCAATGCTTTTAAAACTTTAAAAAAAACTTTTTTTTTCTGCCGAAGCCCTGCACTCCAGCTGATCGGCGCCAGCTTCAGGCGGGGGAAAAAGTTGAAAAAGCCCACAGTTTCCCACGTCCAACCGGAAAGTTCCAGATTTTTCCCATAGAAATACATTGCTTCAATGCATTTGTATGGGAAAACGAAGAACAGAAAGGAACGAAAATTTCCATTTCCTTTCATTGTGTTTTTCTTTGATGGGTCATTTTGTTTTTCATTTCATTCCGTAATGATTCTAAGACTGATTGATTTCACAGCCTTGGATGTTGCTGGCAGCAAACCTGATCTGTTGACTGTTCAACTCTGTTATGGCACAGAGATTTTAATAGGCGAGTTTAAGCATGTGCTTAACCCATGCCAGGAGAAAAAAGGCCTTTAAATGTGTTTTACTTGCGGCTGAATAATGCTTTCTTTTTATTATTATTTGTTCTGCTCTCCTAACACATGAGAGAGCTGCTCAGAAGCTAATAAATATAATGAAAACATTTGAGCGTGGTTTTTTTAGAGCCTATAATCTTAAATGCTAATAGTGATCATCATACACCCACTTGCAATCTAATAATGCAACTCAGGGACAGTAGAAACAAGACCCTCAGATCTGAGGGAAATGTGTTATTATGTTTTCTGCTTTCTGTGCTCATGACCTGGGGGTTCAATTCCAGGTAGCTGGCTCAAGGTTCACTCAGCCTTCCATCCTTCCGATGTCGGTACTATGAGTACCCAGCTTCTCTGGAGGGGATGTGTAGCTTGCATAATTACTTGTTAACTACCCAGAGAGTGCTTTAAGCGCTGGGGGGGGTATGTAAGCAGCACACTTTGCTTTATAGATAGTTTCAGTGGTTTTTGGTTTGTGTTCATTAGGTTTTCATATTAGTCTAGTATGGTGTTGGTTTTTGTATTACAGCATATTTTCTTTGTTGTGCATGCTTTTCTCTTCATTAATTTAAATAAAAAAATAAAAATAAAAAGGTAATTTTTATTTCCCAATAACAGAGTCCTTTTTCTCTCCTGGAAGCATTCTGAATATAAAACGGGGTCAAGCCCATCCAGCTGAACCCAACAAAGGGTTAGAATTCCCCAAACCAGGCATGAAAAGAAAGCCTTCTCCCTCGTATTTCCAGGCTTGGTGGAGACAGTGGGGGCCCATGGAGGGTGTATAAAATTGGCCCTTACGACCCTCTACAGTTGCCCGCTTGGGCAGGGACAGAGTTGACTGCTTGCTTTAGGGACACTGACATTTCCCTACCTTCCTCCACCCCGCTTCCCCCATCCTCATCTTTGCAACAGGAACCTGACCGTCCTCCCTGGTTTTATCTTGGCAGGTGAAACCCATCATCACCATGGAGCAGCTGCTGTGGGTGAGCGGCAGCGTGATCGGGGAGGTGAACACCTACCGGATCCCTCTCATCGCAGCCACGCCTCAGGGCACCCTTTTGGCCTTTGCTGAAGCCAGGAAGCATTCGTCTTCTGACATCGGAGCAAAATTTATCGCCCTTCGCAGGTCCAAGGACAAAGGTTGGTCGAGGCCAAGGGCTGGGAGAAACGGAGGGGAATGAGACCGCTGTTGGGCAGGCATGCTGGAAATCAGGTGTGTCCAGAGTGTGGTCGAGTTTCTTCCTTCGTCTACAAATCCCACAATGCCCTCGCCCAGCGGCGGTGAACCTTCAGCACTCCTGATATTTTGGGCCACAACTCCCAGAATTCCGAGCCTAGGTTGCCAATGACAAAGGACTGTGGGAGTTGTGGTCCAAAACATCAGGAGTGCTGAAGGTTTGCCACTACTGCTTTAGCCTCAGGGACCCTGAAGGCAATGGGATTCTGGGTACTGTAGGCCAAAGAAAATGTGTTTCTAAAAAGAAGGCTGAGAGGGTATATGATGGCCTGCCTGCCTTTAAAAAAGTCTTGAAGACCTGGCTTTTTCGTGAGGCATTTGGTGACCTTTAATTTTAATTTAATTTAATTTTTTTCTTCCTTTTATTTTATTCCGCCGTCTTGCTGAGTGTTTCATTTGATTTTGTTTATTGGCTTAGAATAGTCAATTCATTTTATATTCATTTTTTCTTATATTGTTTTTAATTGTTAACCACCCGGAGTTCCTCTGGAAGAACGGCGGTATATAAATAAATAAATAAATAAATAAATAAATAAATAAATAAATAAATAAAGTATTGGATAACAAACGTTTTGGATAACAAACGGAAATTTCCAGGTATAGGGCTGCCTCCGATAACAAATGTTTCAAAATGCCTTGCAAAAAAGTGTACCCAGGATGCATTGCACCCACCACCACCACCACAGTTTGTGGAGGGGTGGGAGGAGTTAGAGCATTTCTTGGAGCCATTCTGGACATTTTTTTTGCTAATCAATTTGGACCTTTCCAACTTGGAAAGGTAGGGAGCTAGTTCTGGGGGTTTGTGTTCCAGCACTGCATGCCTTTAAAGTGCACTTGATAAAGAGGTCTGGAGAAAAAACAGCTTTTTAGCTTTTTTTTTAAACCTCTGGAATGGATTAATCAGTTTCCCATTCCTTTCAATGGGAAACTTTTGGATAACATTTTTTTTCGGATAACAAATTGCCTCTGGGAACGAATTAAATTTGTTATCAGAGGTACCACTGTAAATAAATAAATAAATAAATATTTGAAAGGATGTCATATTGAAGAGGGGGCTGGTTTGTTTTCCATGGTTTCAGAGACTAGTACTCGGGGAAATGGTTTCAAACCGCAGGAAAAGAGGTTCAATCTGAGCATTAGGAAACACTTCCTGATGATTAGAGCTGTCCGGCAGTGGAATCTGCTGCCACACACGAGGGTGGTGGAGTCTCCTTCTTTGGAGGTTTTTAAGCAGAGGCTGGATGGCCATCTGTCAGGAGTACTATGATTTCCATCACTGAAGTCCCCACCTCTTCCCTTCTGTGTCAGGCTTTGCGAGGTGGAGATGAGACTCTTGTTAATTGGGGTGGAGGGCCATCCACTAAGTTAGTTTATTTCCATTAATTAATCCACACCCATGATAGAGCACTTTTTAACTGAATATAAATACTATAGTATTGAGGTGGAGGAACATAGAAACAGAGCTGGAACTAAATATTTTGCTGCCAGCTCAGAACATGTGTGGGTGGGTGGGGGGTAGTGTTTCTGAACAAAAGGAAACCGGAAAAACCCAAGCACTGCTACCAACCCTGGCAGTAATAATTTTTTAAAAATTCACGATGACAATAATTTGCTGCCTATTCTTGACGCCTAAAATTCATGGCCTTGAGGCAGCTGCCTAGCTTGTTACCTAATTATAAGATTGCCTCTGCACCTTCACACCGTTACTAGCATTTATAGGGAAGGTGGGGACCAGACCGATATATGATTTGTCATCTGGGCAGGAAAGGAAAGGCAACACATTTGTTTCTGTGGTAGCTTCCTTTTTTCCCCGTAATCTGGCCAGAAGGTTTGAGGAGCACCACAGAGCAGTGCTTTAGAACAGGTCCTTCAAAGTATTAGGTTACCTTTTGGGGTTACACTTTGGCTGTGAGAGCTGCCGTTCTTTAATAAAGGAACTTTTCCATGCTCTACTAGAGTCGTCTCGTTTCTGGCAGCAGCTGGATGATTCTAGGCCAGGGTGGAGCATTTTGTGGCCCTAAGTATGTTGTCAGGTTACTCTTCTAAACAGCCTTAGCCGGTAGAAGGGGGATAATAGGAGCTGGAGTGCAGCATCATCAGGGGGAGGGCTTCCAGTTGGCCACTCGTGGCCGAGTTCACAGAATATTTGCCTCAATTGCCTGTCCTTCTCTTGCTGCCCTGCAACTTTGAAAGTGAATCACGGAGGCACCTTGATCACAGAATTGTGGTCTCCGAAGGTCCCTTATGGCAATTGTGGTCCCTGCAGAAAATCCAGCACCAGACAGAGAGAGGTTCTAGGTGGATGCTGCCAAATAATCAGATGCAGGCAGCAGTACTGCAGGAGGACAGAAAAGTCACAGGATATAACTCCTAGTTTGGTGCATTTACATGTTCTTATTTAAGAGGACTTGGTAAATAACAAGTAAATGAGTAAATATGGCAACACAATTTAAAAGCTAGCATTTGTGATACGTACAAGAAAAAGCAAAAATGACAGAAAAACCAACAAAATGTGCTTTTTGTATACTGCCCCATAGCCCTCTGGACAGTTTACAAGTTATGATGCAGGCTACACATAGCCTTCCCCCCGCTGCCTCCATTTTACCAACCTTGGGAGTATGGAAGGCTGAGCGTACCTTGAGCCAGCTACCTGGATCACGAGCACAGTCTTGGCTGCAGTACAGCAGTTGAACCACTGTGGCACCAGGCTCCTCACATTATTTAAAACATTACAAAATATTTTAATCTTGCAAGAAGTAGTGCCATTCCCTTTAGGGATGAAGCTCCTTCTCTAGGTGCTCCAAAAAGTTAAAACAGATAAAGTTGAAAACAAGGTACTGTAAGTGGTATAAATACCACTTACAAATCAGTACAAACCGTGAACTTGACTTTATTTGCTATAATTTGCTAGAGGTACAGTAGCTCATTAATATATAGGGATTAACGCTTGTTAAAAGCATAGCTCAGAAGGAAGCACTGTGCATCCTTGTGAAATGCTGGTCGGAAGGGGAGGCTGCTGAGTGGGCATGGCCAGCTCCAGCCTTTCATGAGACCTGGCCCTTGACAAAATTGAAATGGTCCCAAAAATTCAGGAGCTTAATAGGCTATCTTCTGGCTTTCTGCTGGTGTTTGTGCCACAAAGTGTTTGCTTTCTCTTCTGGCACTTCTTTCCCAGGGTAAAAAGAATGGCCTGGAGTGTGTTGCTAGGTAACCAGTGCTCTCTCACTGCTTTGAGGCTATGCAAGTAAATTTGGCGGGTGTGTGTGTGTGCAATTCTGGCCTTCTCCTGGGCTTTTAATGTCACTTTGGTCTGTAGAAATTGCCAGACCAAACTCTGGATCGAATGGAAGTACAAGCTTTGCATTCCACTCCTATCACAGGGGCAGGAACAAACGGTTCTTCAGTTCCTACCAGTACGAGAAGATGGGAGTTTGGCACAGCCGGCTTAAGCCATACACATTACTCTACACCTGTGTAACAAAGGGATAACAGGCGAAGCAATACCTGACATTAGGTTAAAAACACCTCGTTTTGAAGAGCAAGGTTGTAGCAGGGTCTTTTCACAGACGAGGGCTTTTCTGATGCTGAAGTGTGTATTGACACAGAGGCGGACTGATTTACCTCAGGCGGTTTTGCTTTTTCTCTTCTGCTGGTTAAAGGTGATGACAGTTGTAGTCAAAAAAAATTGGAAACATGAGCTTTTTGGTCAATATGATTTCCCAGAATTCCCCCAGTCAATGGGCAGGCTGGTTAGGGAATTCTGGGAGAAACGGATTACAAAAGTCCCAGCAGATCTGGAGGATACTAGGTTGAGTGATGCGCTATTTACCTTACAGTTTTTGGTTTGTTTGGTGGTGATGGTGGTGATTATTTAGCTGTTCTGCTTTGGAAGCAGCTACATGCCCCAGGAGAGATGGGGTATATAAATATATGTAATAAAGCACAACTAATCCTATCTTTCTCTTCCCCCCCCTCTTCCAGGTGCTACTTGGAGTCCAACCTCATTCATAGTTGATGATGGTTCCCTGGCAGATGGCCTCAATCTCGGAGCTGTGGTGGTAGACTGGGAAAAGGACATTGTATTCTTGGTGTATTCTCTGTGTGCCCACTACCACCAGTGCTCTGTTGCCAGCACTATGATCATTCGCAGCCGTGACGATGGGGTCACCTGGAGTGTTCCCCGGAATCTGTCGGAGGAAATTGGCACAACCATGTTTGCACCAGGACCAGGCTATGGCATTCAGGTGAGTGTAACTGTGTCAGACACAGGAGTGGTTGTGCCTTTCCCCCCTTATATATGCAGTGAGTTGTCAGCCACAATTCTAGAATGGGAGGAAAACATGCGCCCAAAACCTTGCTAGAAATGAAACTCTGCTCCTTGACAATTTCAGTCTGTTCCCGGTTTTGGAGGTTTTTGTTAAATTGATGAAATGTTACATTTTGTGAAGTTGCTTCTGACTTCTGACGACCCCTCTAAATGTCTCTTTGGTTAGGAGTACTGTATTAATAAAATTAATGAAATGCAAACACAACTTATAGCATTGTGCAATACCAACATTACATGGTGTTTCAGAATGAGAACCTGTACAGGCCTGCCCAAACTTCGGCCCTCCTGATGTTTTGGACTACAGCTCCCAGAATTCTAAGCTTAGATTGCCAGTGGCAAAGGACTGTGGGAGTTGTGGTCCAAAACATCTGGAGGGCCGAAGTTTGGGCAGGCCTGTGCCAGAACAACAATGAACAAAATAAAAGTTCCTAGTCTTCATGATTGCGAAGGTGATCAGAAGCCTATGAGAAAGGCAGGCTAAAATTTCAAAACCTAGGACAACGGGACAGGTTACAGTGTATCTCTGATCATCCATATAATATCCTCCTGTAACTCATCCATATAATATCCTGCTGTAACTGACAAAAATGGTGGAATACATTCACCAGTGGCATGTTCCATAGAATCCTAAGAGTCATAGAACTTAAGTTTTGGAAATGATCTAGTCAATCCCCTCAAAGATTGAGGAAATCTATAGCTGTCACAAATGAATGGTTATCAATCCGGCTTAAAATCTCCAATGGGGAGACTTTATCATAATCTAGGTAGCTAGTTTCACCATCAATGAGATCTTACCAGGAAAGTCTTCCTAATGTTTAGCCATAATCTCCTTTCTTGTAATTTAAATCCTTTGGTTTGTCATGTTTATATGGTTATTAAAACAACATGAGAAAGTCGGGTGGTTTATAAATTCAAATAATAATAATAATAATAATAATAATAATAATAATAAGCATCTTTATATGATTCATACAGCAACAAACTTGATTCAATTTCTTTGCGACAACCCTTTCACCTACATACCTAGGTGATTAATTTTGCTGGCATTTCATCAGTGCACATCAGTTGCAGCCAAGAGAACTTAAGGATAGGATTCCACACTCAGTTGTAACACTGTGCCAGCTCACACGCAATCATTCACATTACAAAATATTTCACCAAATTCCCTCCATCAGTAAATTTCATAGTTGGTGCTTCCCTTAGAAGCAAAGCTTTGGGGTTATTTGGGAAAAAGAAGAGAGCTAGTCCCTAACTGATGTGTTTAGGGAGTGCGGTGTAGTGGTTAGTGAGAGATTGGAAGAGGGCTATGAAGACCCTAAATTCAATCCCAGTTCATCTCTCAAGTCCCTTGGGTGATTTACTCAACATCTGCCTCACAGATTTCATGATGAAGAGCAAGATCCAGAGAGCAAGACCCAATGGATTCAAATGGTGACAAAGGAGATGTCTTATAATACTGTTGTTTGAACTGATAATAGAATGGACTCCCTTGGAGAGTGGTGGCCTCTCCTTTCATTGAAGGTTTTTAGATGGGCCCCTGTCAGAGATACTGTACTTCAGTTTAATGGATTTCCTGCTTTGGCTAGAGGTTCCTTCTAGCGCAAGAGTTCAACAGATCTATGGTTCTATATATGTCTCTTGTCAGTTCCTTGGAGGAAAAGTGAGGAACAAATCCAGTTAATTCTGGTTAGAAGACGGGCAGTAAATAAATAAATAAATAAATAAATAAATAAATAAATAAATAAGGGCAGCTTCTAGAAAGGGCCATATTCCTTTCATCGTCACCATCACACGATAAAGGAAATAGCTGCAACCAGTCATTTCTATAGGTTGTGTGGAAGGAGGGAGGTCAAGAAGGAGGTAACACGGTGCCTCACACGTAGAAAGGAACACGTGGTAAGAAGGGGAGTCTCCTTTCTGTCTAACTGCCTCTGGCTTGCAGAAGCGCTATGAACCCAAGAAGGGGCGTTTGATCGTCTGTGGCCATGGGACATTAGCACGAGATGGGATCTCATGCCTCCTCAGTGACGACCATGGCCTAACGTGGCGATACGGACGGCAGCCCTTGCATGGAATCCCTTACGGCGAGATGAAGCTCCTCAGTGACTTCAATCCTGACGAATGCCAGGTGGGTGTGATCGTGGGGCACCCCTTGTTTTCCAGGCCCAGGATTCTGGTGGTGGTGGTGGGGAAATCTATTTCAGTAATTCAAAGCTCAACATATAAGAATCTAGCCTATTCCCCTCCCCACCCCACCGCCTCTGGCTCCCCACAACGCTCTGAAAAATTTGTTGCATTTGAAAATTGCAAATCATTCTGCCTTAGGCGCCTTTGGACGTTTGCGATCTGCTGTTTAAACATATATTTTTTAAAAAAAACAGCAACAACATGTGCCCATCTTAGAAATCTTGATAGAAAGAGAAGTGAGTGTGTCTAAGGGGGAAAGGCTTGAAACAGGGACGCTGGGCAGAATTATGGTTAAACAACAAATCATGCCCCACTACT
>JAHTLZ010000207.1:804181-850750 GCA_023846285.1 Phrynocephalus versicolor | reverse complement strand
GTGTGTGTGTGTGTGTGTGTGTGTGTGTGTGTGTGTGTGTGTGTGTAGTGGGGCTGACTGGACATAGGAGGCTAGGTCTCAGGGGAAAGAAACAGGACTGGAAGCAACGAGGAAGGGAGGTTATAGAGCAGTGATGGCGAACCTATGGCACGGGTGCCAAAGGTGGCACTCGGAGCCCTTTCTGTGGGCACCCGACATCGCCCCCTTCACAGCTACCTGTATGCCGGTTAAATGGCTGTATCGGCACTTTGCCAAAAAATTAGTGGGTTTTGAATTGCAGTTTGGGCACTCGGTCTCTAAAAGGTTCGCCATTACTGTTATAGAGGATTTATGGAGCAATGTTGGAGGAACGTAAACAAGCAGAGGTAGGCGTGTTTGGCATTAAACAAATGCTAACAATTTATAGTAGGATGGTACCTTTTAAGGGCGACGGAAAGGCACCAAAACATGTATAATGTTTCAGAGTGGTTTATCTCTTCATCTGGTAGGAGATGGCCAAAGTAAGTGGTGGGGAACGTCAAAGAGAGGAAGTTTAAATCGTAAGCCCCCAGCTTTGGTTGAATCCTGTTGCTTAATGTAGTAGTAAGTCATAACATGAGTAAGCCCATTTGAATCAATACAACTTGCAGAGGACTTGACTTACCTCATTCTAACGTATTCAGTAGGCCTGTCTGTGTTCTGTGCCATCAGATTAGAACCAACTCCTGGGGACCTTAACAGGCCTTTCAATGTAAGTGAGATATTAAAGAAGGGGTGTCCAAACTTTGGCCCTCCAGATGTTTTGGATCACAACTCCCAGAATTCTAACCTTAGATTGCCAACAGCAAAGGACTGTAGGAGTTGTGGTCCAAAACATCCGGAGGGCCAAAGTTTGGACATGCCTGCTGCTACATCACACTGGGAATCTACACTCCCATTAGGCCTACTCTAGTGCAAAATAGTATGCTAAGCAACAGGATTCCAGCTATAGCGTTTTGAGTTGTAATAAAGGATAAAGGATTTGAAGACAATCAAATTGGACATAGCAATCTTCCAACACTACAACTCAAGAAACCAAACCGAATATCGTGGCTTCAGATCAAGCTTCCTCACTCTTCTGTTAATCCCTGAGAACTCGTATGACGTTAAGTCTGATGAAGTTTACATACAGTACAAGTTTACTTTCTATCTTGTTGGTTGACCTAACAAAGGGATCAGCTCAGTATGGGTTAAAGAGATGTAATGGGAAATTTGGGAAATGATGGAAAAACTGAGAAGAGGACAGCATATGGGATTTGTAGGCAGCAAGGAGTAATTCCTTGATCATCGTAAATCAGGAAAAAACTGCTCTCTTTCTCTCTTCAGGCTCTAGGCTCACAAGGCAACTTGTCTGCTGAGGTGGAGGCCCAAACCCGCAAGAAACTCCAGGCTATGCAGGGAGGGCAGGCCCGGGGCAAGGATCGGGTCCTCCGTCAACTTCTCACCATTGTTTGGGATGTACGGCCCCAAATACACCCCAATTATCGTGCAGCTATCTAGGGGGGGGGCATCAATCCACCCTTTGATGGCCACTTGAAGGCTAAGGAGACCTTATTGACCGACACCTTCCATAAATCTGTTGGGTAGCATTACGACTCCTGGTCCCTAGCAAATTATATTTCTACGGTTTCAGAAGCTTAGGCTGTCTGCCGAAACCTCCAGCGGATTCTACAGATCTATCTGTGTTCCCAGAATCTTCCCAACAATTATTTTTCATATGTTCATATCGTAACACAGCAAAGTTGTGGAAACCCACTTAACGAATAGGCGTGGAAGACAATTTTCAACTGTTATGGAAACTTCCAGTCACCTTATTAACCCAGTCCAGTAGAGGGGAGGACAATAAGGTCTCCACAGCTGGTCCCCTATCAAATGCGTCTATTCCCCTCTGTTTCACCATTCCTGTTTTCCTCTGTGCCTATTACCACCCCATAGCATGAAGGGGTATCTCTAAGGAGTCGGGGATCCCAAACATGTCCTCTGCTAATGCAATGGTGTATATAAATGTGTTGAATCCGTGGCTTCCTATTTTTGTACCCCAGTTCTCTCTGCTTAGCCTTTCCTGCTTCCCTGTCCCCAAAACGTATTTATCTACAACTGGACATTTAAAAGAGTCACTTCTGAATATCATTAATAAAATGTTATATAAAATTAAAATAAAGAACAGTTGGTTATTATGCAACTGAACTTATTCTTCTACTCCTGATTAAAATGAAGCAAAGGCACACTGAAAAGGCAAAAATTGCAAGCAAGCCAAGTACAGTACAGTGGTACCTTGTATAAAGGAATTAATTCGTTCCAAATGAAATTATGTTAAGCAAATTTTCCTTTATACAAATTCCCATAGGAATGCATTGAAAATGGAGTAATCCCATTTTTATGTTGTACGGATTTTCCCCACAGGCGATTATGTTAAGTAAATTTACCCTATCTCCGGAATTTTTTATGTTGTACAGATGTTATGTTATACAAGCTGTTTGTTATGCAAGGGTCCACTGTATGCTGTTATAGACCTTTGCACAGTTTAAAGCAGTGCCTGGGTGGTTTCCAATTTAATTGGGCAGGATACACATTGCACCCCACTCCCAGTGACCTGGGCAAGCTTACTGACCTTGGAAGGATGGAAGGATGAGTCAACTTGGAGCTGGCTACCGGACCCCATCAGTACAGAACGGAAGTTGTGAGCGGAGCCTCAACTGCAATACTGCAGTTTAACTACTGCACTACAAGACTGAGCCAAAAAGCAATTCTGGATTAATGTACAGTGGACCCTTGCATAACAAACGGTTTGTATAACGTAAAATCTGTACAATATAAAAAATTCTGTTGATAGTGGAAATTTGCTTAACAGAATTGTCTATAGGGTGAATCCGTACAATATAAAAATAGTTGTGATTATGAATTACTGTTTTCAATCCATTCCTAGGGGAAATTTGAAAACGGGCTCAAATAGACAGAACAATGGAGTGAACAACAAACCTGAATTCATGCAGATTCTGCATTTGCCAAGTTCTGTCTTTGAAACCTGATTAATAACAGCAATGGGACCTCTCAGCTAATCCAAACCCCTTCCAGGCAGAACCTTCTCCATGTTGTATTTCTCCCAGGGGAGAAAAGGGGGAAGGGGCAGCTGGAGTTACTGGTAATTAGCATTAGTCTCTTTTCAGCGGAAACTACACATGGTATAATACCGCCAGCAGTATGCTCATGAGAACGACTTTTCCAAAGCCTGTACAATTATTGCAACCCAACATTTCAGGCTCCACAAAGATGGGTAGGGTTGTTGAGATTGCAGCAGGCTATTCCTGCTATATGCTGCTGGGCCTCAGAATTATTCCCAATAAAGAGTCCAGCAGGAGAGAGATCCAGGAAAAATACTGCTTTTATTGGGCCCAATAAAAAGAACAGTAGGCGAACACCCCACCCAGGACAGTGCTGAGATGTTCCGCCCTGAAGACAATGGTGCAACATATTTTATTTCCTCCCCTTTCCCTCCCCCCAAGGTGGCGCCTCCCCTGGGGGCGGGTGGGGGCAGTCTTCGGGGATTGTCCAATGGATGCAGTCCAGAGGCTGGTCCAGGGGTGGTCCTGGGTGGTCCTAAGGCGGTCCTGGTGATGTGGGGCTGGGCATCTGCCCAGGTGTGCCTGGCCTAATCTGTCCCTTAATTGGGCTATCAGGGTGTGACAAAGAAAAGGAGAACCAATGTATTGTCCTTGAGTCCAGGTAAACTTGGGGAAATTGAAAAGTCAATGGGAGGGGGGGCGGAGAGAGTCAATATGGGAATCAATGGAGAGGTTGGAAAGCTGATGAGATAAGCCTGGGGCTGCCAGACAGTCCTTGGTGAGTGTGGAAGTGGACCTATGAAGCTGTTTGGATGAACAGCGAAACGTTTTTATCTCTCAAAAAAGAAGTCCAGTAGCCATGACTCAACTTCCAGATAAACTCACCTGGATGACTGAGAATCTTCACAAACAATAGAGAGCCACAGGCTGTGGCTTAATCCGGGAAGCAGCTGTGCGGAACGTGCTGGGATCCTGGTGGAAGATGGAGTCTGCTTTGGGGAGTGCGATTGTCTTGTGGAGCCGCCATTATGTCCTTCTCTCCGTGCCATGGACCCTTCGCCCAAGATTGTATAGGTATAGGAGCCATAGGACAGAGTAGGAACACGTTTGAAGCATACCCAGGGAAGATGGGCTAAAGGGAGGAGAACGGGAGGGAGGAAGAATGGAAGAGAGAGAGGAGAAAGAGAAAGAGAGAGGGGGGGCTGAGGTTGGCTGGGGTCAGAAGCCAGGGCCATAATGCAGGTAATGGAAGTGAGCTTGAGGGAAAAAGGGGCATCCTTGGGGTCTGAGGATGACTGTTTCAAGTCATCCTCTCATGAGCCATGAGCATGATGGGGATAAATAATCAACCCAGGGAGGGTTCCCTGAGTTGCATCTCTGGCTGGCTTTAAGGGGGTTAAAGGATAGTGCCCAATTCCATAATTCTATGTTTTTCATTTCCATTGTGACTCATCAGGGTCTATTTGCACTTGCACCTGCGGAATCTCGGTTACAAGCTGAATCACAACACAGTATGGTAGGCATGTCCAAAGTCAGGCCCGGGGGCCCGTTTTCAAATTTTGAGCGGCCCGCGACCTCTTCTCCCCACTGGCTCAGCCTGTCACACATCCCCGCCAGCTGGCTCCTCCCCATACCGGATGGAAATGTCGGCTTGCAGTTTTACGGTTTGTCTGCCCTCCCTGCCTCTGTCCATCCCCCCAGCCGCCTGCCCAGCCAACCTGCCCACAGCTCCGTTGCTGCAGCATCCTCCCTGCCTCCTTGCATGTTATAGAGACTTGTCCCAAGTCCAGCCTGGGGGCCAAATGCGGCTGAATGGTCGGCCCACACAGATTGTCACCTCACCCAATCTGGTCCTCCTTGTGAAAAGTTTGGGCACCCCTGCAGTATGGGAACATTTGTCTAATTACAGCTGTCCTGTCTTGCTTTGTGTAAAAAACAAAACATAATAAATTGCAGAGCCCTGAAACCGACAATGGTAACAAAAGTGTTACTGAATTGCTCATTCGCTAGCTTTCCAACCAGGAGTCCATGGGTTTACTTTCTGTCTGTCTGTTTGTTTAAAATATTTTTACCTCACCTTTCTCCTTGGAAAGGACCCAAGGCGGCTTGCAACACTGAAGGACAACATACATGGTTGGAAACAATGAGTGTATGTACAACACAGTTCTCAAGAAACATTATAATTTTCAAGGCTGAGAACAATGATTGCAAAGGGCATATTGAATCCTTAAGAAGGCACTATTGAAGCTAAGAACAATAAGCAAACATAAACAAATGCCACTCTGAGAGATTGAAAACTAAAATGGGTTGTTGTGAATTTTTAGGGCTGTTTGGCCATGTTCTGGAAGTTGTTCTTCCTGACATTTCACCAGACTCTGTGGCTGGCATCTTCAGAGGGCAAGGAGCTCAGGGAACAAGGAGCTTTTCCTCTGTGCTCTGGGAAAATGCTAAAATGCTTATTAACCCTGAGGCTCAAGCAACCCATGAATAACCCTGGGAACAGCCTTAACAATCATCCCCCACAGGCTACCCTAGAACTGTGGAAGGCAAACAAGGAACTAGCAGGTAACTGGGCAGAACCACACATCTCTCCACCCCTAGGCCAAGACCAACCTTGGCCTGTATGGAAAGTAGACTTGTGTGCTGGGTTTGGAAGATCAAAGGATAATCAGAACTAGGGCTTCCCCTTAGAAGACACTTCATGTGAATGTGGAAAAGAAAAAAAAGAACTTATCACAACAGTTGCAATGCACTCAATGTGTGCAGAGGAAGATCTTTTGTTGGTGACAGGGAATGCTGTTTATGTGGCCGGTATTGGTCGAATACTTACTTGGTATTTTTTTAAAATCATATTCATTTCATATACAGTACCTTATTATACATAAAATTTTATTTATATTCTGCATAGTAGCATATGTATACATGTCCTTATAATTTTGTGGATGCTTCTGACACTCATAAAGCTAGCTAGCCTATTGCCAGGAACTACAGGTACTGTATTTTAGAAGCTCTGCTACAGTGCTTTTATTATCAGTCCAAAGCAGAAATTTAGCAAGGGAGCTCTCCAATAAGAGCTCCAAATTGCTCCATCTTTATTTAAATGTTAGGGGAAGTATCTTTTTTTTTATTTTTTTGGACAAATTAGCCTTAGCAATCTCAAAAAACAACAACAACAACCCAGCATTCTTGGCCATGAAGTTACTTTCAAAAGGCTGCACCAAGCTGTTTGCATATAAAATCGATACAGGCAAAAGCTGTGGTGCCATTTCTGGTCCCTCACCCCCCACATCACGCCTGCTTTTGAGATTCGTCTGTTTATTTCATATTGCTTTGAAACGCACTCTACACCAACTGCTTCCCAACCTGGAGTCACCAGGTGCTCTTGGACTAAAACTCCCAGAAGCCTTCACCACTAACTGTGCTGGCCAGGATTGCTGGGAATTGTAGTCCAAGAGCGCCTAGGGACCCAATCGAACAATTTGCCATGCCACTCTAAAACACATTTATTTAAAGGTAACCAATCATATGCCTGGTTAGAAATCCTATAAAGCCTGGTTAGAAATCCTATAAAGCCTGCACTAAATCTCTCTCTCGTTTGACGACTGCAAACGACTGTTAAAAATCTGTGAGTATTCAATACTCTTGCCAAGGCCGTAGGTGCAAATGAAGTCTCCACATTACAGTATTTATAAAAAGACAGCTCCAGTGCAATAATATATATTGCTATTAATTGTTTTTATGTCTATTATTTAATTTTTTTATAAAAGCAGGCACTGAATTAGACAAAAAAAAGGCGCGCGGAACCCAGGGGGCCTCGCTGGAGGTCCCTGGCGGCCCTTCCTCGACGCTTTGCGTTCGCCGGAAGTCGCGCCACTTTCCAGTGTGGTCGTTGCTCAGCGCGGTCGTCTTGCCCCTCCCCTTCACCCCAGGTAAGCTAAACCCTTTCTCGATTATCGGTTCTCTCCCGGCGCCCCGTTTAACCATCCGCCCCGCGAATGGGCCGATAACGTTTCCTCCGGCGATTCTCTCTCGGACGGTTCCATTATGGGAGGGCCTTTTCCCCACCGGGGGTCTTAAAACCGTCTTGGAAGGGAGGACGGGGGGGTTGTCTAGTGTCATGCCTTGGTAGTACGAAGGCCTTGGATCCAAGATGGCGTCTCTCTGTGCTGGCTGCGTTGCTTTCCGTGGCTCGTTTTGCCATCGGGGAACATCGGGCGCCCGTGAGCCCCGAGGCCTTCGGGTCCTGGTCGTCTGGATAGGGCGGCCGGGTCCCTTCCTCTAACAACAGAAAGTGGGGGCAGCCCGTCGAAATGCAGAGGTTTAATGCTGGTGTTTTCCCCCCCGGCCCGGCCTCGCTCTTCCCCGCCGCCCTTTTCCACGTTCGAGCAGGGAATAGTCCTTGTGCAATGAAAAAGAAATGCAGCGTGTGGGCCATGGTTGCTTTTTCGGGGTGTTTGCATGGTGATGGGTGGTGTTGGGGGGTTGATCCCTTCTCACGCCACTTACTCGAAATGTGGTTGCAGGCATTGCTCTCTTTTTCTTTTGCTGCTATGCGGAGCGTTGATCCGAGGAATTTGCAGCCGCCACCTCCGCGGCTTTGCCCTTTTGATAATAAATAGGCCTTGACCTGTTTCATTAATAATGGTGTCATTTTTCTCCTTCCCCTCCCCGCGTGCTGAACGTGTGTTTAAAACAGTTTTGACACGTGTGCGGTGTGCCTGTATGAGATGGGAAGATGGTGGGTGGCAACTCTTAAACTCTACAGTTTAACATATTCTTATGGGGTATACTGTAGCTTCTCTTTATATTTATTTTTATATACAATTTTTAGTGTAATATTTGTATATTGGCCTTCTTATTTTATTTAATCTCTATTAGCTATTTTTTTCTCTCTCACACATTACACTTTTTTGTGCACCTAGCCATCTTTACTTGCTTTTTATATTGGGAGCTGTGTAACAAATAAATTTCCCCAGATGTGGGATCAATAAAGATTTATCTTATCTTAAGAGAAACAGCACAGCGCACAGGTAGAGAGTGATTTATTTGGCCAAGTTAGTAGTTTGCTTTTCCAAAAAAAAAAATAAGAAGGAGGGGGGCTGAGATTTTGTTACCCTTTGTCGGGATGTGTTTTGGAATCAGATTTTGGTAGGAAAAAAGACCTTCCCTCCACACATCTTTTGTTCTTTGTTCAGTAGGGAGGGAGAGGGCGAGTGGGTGTCACGCCTCCATCCCTGGTGGTGGTGGTGGTGCCGGTATGGAATGCGCTTCCCCAAAGATGGATGCAAGAGTCCAGATTCATAAGAGGATAGAACGTTCCTCCAGAATCCATGGGGTTCTGATACGTCTTTCATTCGCTTTCAAAGGTGGATTTGTAGGTCAAGAAGGAATCTCGTGGCCCCCTGCAAGAGAGGTTCTGTAGGGGAGATGGCAAGGCATCCCTAACCAATCTTGGTGGTGGAACAACCGTCTTTATTTTGAGTGCTGGAAAGTGAAGGGATTGGTGGTTGCTTTTTCTGGCTCCTTTCACCGTCTTGAAGTGAATACTGGAGTTCTGGAGACTGCACTTTCAGGGACAGGGAGCCTGTTTGTTTGGTTTGTTTAAGCATAATTTTATCCTGGCTGCACCAAGTGGAAGGGCCAAAACAAGGATAGCAGGCCCCACCACCAAGTGGGACAAAGGCTAAGAAAAAGAATAATTTTTTTTAAAATCCTGCCTTTCTCCTAAAAAAAGAACCTTTCTGTCTGTCGTGGAGTACAATTTCAGAATGCCTGGAAACACTGGCTTTGTTTCCAGCTCAGGGTTTCTGGGGTATTGGAGATGTTCAAGGAGCAATTTACCATTGCTGTCTCATTGGATTTCCAAACCTAGTTTGATACTCAGTGCACTACTAGATCACACAGCCTCTTAATTCCAGAGTGTCATTCTCAGATCCCGCCACTTCCATCTTAAGAGGGAGTCTTAAGGGCTTTCTAAGATTTAGAAGCAGGCAGTGGTGGCGGGGCGCTGGTCTCATTGAATGATGTTTCTTGAATAGAGTGGGTGGGGAGACATTTCCAAAATTGTATATTTTACATTTACAGAAAGGGTGATGCTGCTAAGATAGCCAAGCGCTTCTGACTTTTCCTGGAATTATAGCATAATTGAGTTGGAAGCAGCCTACAAGGTTGTTTCCAACCCCATGCTCAATGCAAGAAACCCAAGTCCCAAGCAGATCTGACAGATTGATGTTCAATTTTCTTTGAGTGTCTCCAGTGTTGGAGCATTCCCTACCTTCCCAGGTACAGTAATTGGTTCCAATGCCATATTGCTCTAACATTTAATAATTTCCCCCCCTGATATTGAGGCTTGGGACTATGTGCTGTGGTTGATTCTGATCCTTCCCATGGTTTCCTTTAAGTACAGAGTGCTCAGAAGTGGTTTACTATCATCTTGTGGGAACACTTTGCATTGTATTGCTGATCCAAGCCTGATATGCCATCTTCCCTGGGTAACAGCACCACTGCTTGGGAAAACTCAGGAGGCTGTAGTCCAAATCCACAAATCTGAATAGGTCTAGTTATTAATATTGGAGACGATTTTATATTTTGACATCAGAAAAAGTCATTTAAGAAAGCTAGAATTTTTTTTCCACTGAAGAAAATGAGGCAAAAATAGAGATAGTGATGGAAAAACCTAGAGACAATTGATAATATTTTAACATAATCCGTAAACAATATTTCATGCATCTGATGGAAGTGCAACTTTATACTAGAGGTCGGGAAACTTTGCCTTTCAGATATTTTTTTTAGTTCAGCTTTTGCAATTTCATTAGCCGTGGCATACAGGGTGGAGTTTCTAGGAGGTCAAATCCAAAGCATCAAGAGCAGTTGATTCCCAAACTTGTTATACTTGGACTAAAAGTTTTAGAAGCCTTCATCACCAGCTGTGCTGGCCAGGTTTCCTGGGAGTTGTTGTCCAAGAACACCTGGGGACATGAGATTGGTAACCATTTGAAGGTGCCATAGGCTCCCCACTTTAAGAGAGAGAGAGAGAGAGTAGTAGTAGTTTTTGGAGTACCACTGCTGATCTTTCTGGACTCACAACTTCTCTGAGAGGGAGGATATTTTGAGAGGACTTGAAGAAATAAATTTACCAGTTTGTATCGTTTTGCTACACGTGGTCTTTTGTGGTTCTCGGGGCATTTAAAATTAGCCAGTATTTTCCCCCATTGGTTACTGTGGCTCTCCACTGTCACGGTGAGTACTTTTCTCAGTTTTCAGAGAGAAGAGAAGGAACGAGCCGGCAAAGGGGGCATCATCATGACTGAGAATGACGTTGACAATGAGCTGTTGGATTACGAGGACGATGAGGTGGAAAACCAGGCGGCCGGAGAAGGAGTGGACGTCCCGTCCAAGAAAGACGTCAAGGGATCCTACGTCTCCATCCATAGTTCTGGCTTCCGCGATTTCCTCTTGAAACCGGAGCTCTTGCGAGCGATTGTTGACTGTGGCTTTGAGCACCCCTCCGAAGGTGAGCCTGGTTGACACACTTTCCCCGGAGGCAGGAGGGGGGGAGGAAGCCAGTTAGTGGGGAGATTCTGGGAAGCTGCCAAAGAGAAGAGGAACGCAGGGGGTTTCTGGGATGTTTGCAAGGCCAGGAGACGTGAGTTGCCTTCCTCCTTTTCAACGCAGTGCAACACGAGTGCATCCCACAGGCAATCCTGGGCATGGATGTCCTGTGCCAGGCCAAATCGGGCATGGGGAAGACCGCTGTCTTTGTTCTCGCTACGCTTCAGCAGTTGGAGCCAGTCACTGGTCAGGTATGTGCAGGAAGACCCAGCCGTCTTTTGAGGGTGGTGGGTTGGGCAGAGGGGTCCATGAAACTCCGGGTATTAGCTGGGGGGGGGAAGCAGGAATAATAATAATAATAATAATCTGGAAGTTGAGTCATGGCTACTGGACTTCTTTTTTGAGAGATAGTAACGTTTCGCTGTTCATCCAAACAGCTTCATCGGTCTGAATACAGCTGGTGCAAATCCTCCATCTTATAGGCAGCTTTGACCTCTTGTCACCCTGGCCTGAATTAGGCTCATAAGATGAACAATGGCCTAAATAGGCTTGTTAGGGAGACAATAGCATCCTTAGCCTTAAGGTGAACAATGGCCTAAGGTGCTGAAACTTATCAAGAATGGGTCTCAGCTATGGCCTTAGTGGTGAAGGCTTTGGTACTTTGGAAAGCACAGCCTGATAAGTAGCAGATAGACTATGCCGGAGCCCACCACCTCTGTTGAGGGAGGGGTTTTCAGTGCTCACATGAATGGCCTCCCTTATTCATCTTTCAAACCACCTCTCTTCTTTGTCTAATATGTCTAATATGTGTACATAATAATGTTTTCCTGCTTCTGTGGCAGGTGTCAGTCCTTGTGATGTGTCACACCCGAGAGCTGGCCTTCCAGATCAGCAAGGAGTATGAGCGCTTCTCCAAGTACATGCCCAGCGTCAAGGTGAGCTCCATGGAGCGGCTTCTCTTCTCCCTTTCTCTCACCCTCTTTTCAGTTTTTGAGATGTGAAAGAAGAGGTTGGCAACAATCAAAGGATAACAGATCCATAGAAGAATGATTATGAGTCCCAGCATAAGAGGTGGTAAAAGAGGAAATAAGACATTGGTCAGCTTTAAAGAGGAGGAGGAAAGGGATGGGAAGGTAGAATATTTTAGTTAAGGATCTTAGGCGTACCACTGAGGGGTATCATGAATAATGGTCAGATTCCCCTAGTTTAGTTACACAAAAGCTGTAAGAAGTATTGATGGTTAATTTCTTCAAGTTAAGAAGTCTCCATACCCATCATCAGTGGCACAGATAATGCCTGCAGGTATGTCTTAATTTGGGGCAACTTGCCTCCAGCAGGATTTCAGCTTTTGTCTTATTGTTGTTAACATTAACAAACAGACAACAAATGATGAAAAACTCATCCTGCATAAGTACATTTCTTAGTTTTGGAATTCATTGTTCCATAGTTCCAATTTTGAGCTCTTAGTGGAGAGCTCCTGCCGTTTTTCCAACTCCATACAGTTTCCAATCTCATTAAAACAGTGTTTTTTAGTATTTAAGTTCTGATTACTTATAGTAAAAGAAGGGAGGTCCAGAGAAGGGAACAGAATGGTGGCTTGGTCAAAATTTAAGATAGTTAAATTTACTTTTTGGTATGAACAAGGATTGACACAGGAAAGAGAAGGAAGAGGAAGAGAGAAGAAAGGGTTGTGTGCCCCTCCAGTTTCAGGGGAAGCGTTTAATAGATAGAGGTTAGTTATAGATATCAGTGTTGTTTTGCTCCCTGCTTTCCTTTATTTATTTATATTTGATTTATATACCGCACCCTCTGACCAACGGGCAGTTCTTAGCAGCATAGAAGAGAATCATATCATTTCTAGAAAAATGCAGTGGGAGATAGGAAGATGCTGTGGGTTGGAACTGAGGCTTAACTATGGGGCAGTGAGTTGGAACCAAGACCTGCCTTATGTGGAGAGAGAAGAGCTGCCCCCGGAGAAGCCTCTTGGCCCGATTTTGTTGCTTTCCACCTCGAAGGCTGTAGGGATTATCCTGCTTGCAGGGCCTTCCGTCTATAATCTTGGGTTGACCGGGGGGGGCGACACGTTCATTGGCGTAGCCACGTGCGCTTAAAGCCAAATCCAATCCCCAGCTCAACCGTATTATTATGCATTGTTTTATTGTCTGTATCTTATTTTTTAATTAATGCTCTTTGATTACCCTGCGTTGCCTGTGTTCGCTGCCACGAGTTGTTTCATACCTGCTGGCGGCATATAAGTTTTAAATCAGGCATGTCCAAACTTCGGCCCTCCTGATGTTTTGGACCACAACTCCCAGAATTCTAAGCTTAGATTGCCAATGGCAAAGGACTGTGGGAGTTGCAGTCCAAAACATCTGGCGGGCCGAAGTTTGGACGTACCTGTTTTAAATAAAGTAAAGTTGTTTCTCACCAGGATCCCCCCGCAGGCTTGCAGGACTTGAGGTTGCCATGCTTTTCGTCCTTCTCTTGTCCGTCCCGTTGGCGTACTCGTCTCTCCCGGTGGCTTGGCTGTGCGGGTGTGTGTGTGACGAGTGCCCTCTTGTCCCTTTTTGCCCTCCCCCCCCAGGTGGCGGTGTTTTTTGGGGGCTTGTCCATCAAGAAGGATGAAGAGGTGCTGAAGAAGAACTGCCCCCACATTGTGGTGGGGACTCCGGGCCGCATCCTGGCCTTGGCCCGCAACAAGAGCCTCAACCTCAAGCACATCAAGCACTTCATCCTGGACGAATGCGATAAGATGCTCGAGCAGCTTGGTGAGTCCCTCCCCCCTCTTCCCCCCTCCCCTTTTAGGTTTAAAATTGCAGAGGTACTTGAGAGGGATCCCGCTTCTGCCTGCGGGTCGGTCGAGCCAGGGATCCATCGCAAGGGCTGTTCGTGTCCTCGAGTGTGTTTTCACGTCTGTAGTGGAATGGGATGATGTCATGTCTGTCGTAGGAGGGGAGGGGAGGGGAGGGGATGGAGAAGGAAAGGGTTTATTTATTTATTTGTGAATTTATATGCTGCCCATCTTCCGGAGGAACTCTGGGAGGTTTGCAACATTAAAAAGCAAACAATAGATAACAACAGTGCAACAAAAATAATAATGATCATACAAAAACGAAAGGTAAAATATATGAAATAAAATAGCTACGCTAATACGAAGGCAAAGCAAAATAGAAGAGATATCTGGCAAGATGGCAGGGAGAAAAAACGCTATTCAAGGCCAAATGCCTCGCGGAAAAGCCAGGTCTTCAAGGCTTTTTTAAAGGCAGGCAGGGACTGTGCAAGGTGCAACTCACTCGGGAGATGGTTCCAAAGGAAAGGGCCAGCCACAGAGAAGGCTCGGTTGCGGGTTACCGCTTTCCTAGCCTGCCTGGGGGTGGCCACATGAAGTGAGAGCGCCTGTGTCATTTTGATAGGTTGGGCCTCACTTGATCTCTGGAAGATCCGCTCTGCCACGTATTCAGGTCCCAAGCCGTGGAGGCTTTTGTAAATCAAAACCAAGAGCTTGAATCTTATTCGGGACACAACGGGTCGCCAATGCAAGCGAGCCAAGGTTGACTTCCCTGCTTCCTTTGGGAAGGATGCACACAGCAGTCTTGATCTGACATGGTCCAGTCAGAAAAGAGAGGCCCCAGTTAGAGGTGGCATTCCCATGTGGAGGAAGAGACTGCCACGCACTTTCGTTGCGGCCAGGGGAAAGTTTGGGATGGTGTGCCCTTCTGCTTTGCTGTTTGGGAAGAAAGGCAGCCCCTTCTGTCTTCCAGATAAAGTCACGTATTAAAAGCACGGGGAAGGGTTGCCTTGGGGCGTCAATTTCCTCTGCATGGTTTGCGGAGAATCGGTTATCCTGTGCCTCTGCTTAGCTTGCAGGGCTGCATCCAAGGAAATGGTAGCATCAGAGTAAAATGCTGCCATGGAGGGTGGTGGAGTCTCCTTCTTTGGAGGTTTTTAAGCAAAGGTTGGATGGCCATCTGTCGGGAGTCCTGTGATGGGGGTTCCTGCATGGCAGGGGGTTGGACTAGATGGCCCTTGAGGTCTCTTACAACTCTGATTTTAAGAAGCAGTGCCAATCAGATTGAAAAAGCCAAACTGTGCCAGAAGAATGGGAGAGTATGGGTTAATACTCTTTGAAAAGTAACGGACACTGTCCTACCTTAAATGCCAACTTGATAGAGAGTTAGCACAGGCTTCGTGACCGTTTAGGACATCAGGTAGTCCCCATGGGGCTTCAGAAGAGGAGAAGGCAGCCCACTGGAGTTATTCTATGTCAGGCCCAAAGCTGGGTTCTCTCGCAGAGTCACCACAAGCCCTGCCCTAACTCTCGGCCCTTTCTTCCTTACAGATATGCGCCGGGATGTCCAGGAGATCTTCCGCATGACCCCGCACGAAAAGCAGGTCATGATGTTCAGTGCCACTCTCAGCAAGGAAATCCGCCCCGTGTGCCGCAAATTCATGCAAGACGTAATTAACTCCCTTCTACCTTCTTTATCCACCTGTCCAGCCGGCCGGCTTCTCTCCCTCCCCCCAACGGGGAAGGAGCCGAGGGCCGGAGCCTAGAACGCCACCACTCTCGACAGCACACCGGGCCGCATCGCTGCCGCCCATCACGTCTCCCACTTCCCCCGAGGCACCGGTAGTAGGGCACACACACCTTCCGGAAGATCATTCGGGTTACGCTAGGCAGCAAAGTCACTGACAGGAAACGAGAGGCCTCCCCCGCTAGGGCTTAGAGGAGCCTTCATGCCACCATCGTGTCCTAGCCAGCTGGCACACTTGGCTTTAGAGAATATCCACGTTCTTGTTCATTGGTGTGTTGGGGGTGGGGGATCCATCCCTGGCGGATCCTCCTGAGCTCTTCACACCTGGCAGGTGGTGCACCATTCCCAGCACCCCCGGCCTGCTGTCCTGTTTTCCCGGCACGCCTTCCGCGTGGGAGCCGCCTGCCTACTTTTCCGCACCGTGCTTCGGAAGATCCTCCTGGCCCCCACACACATCCCCACGCTCAGAAGATCCCGGGGGGCCCCCACACACACGCACCCAGGCGAGTGTAGTTTTCTTCTCCTCACTGCCACGCAATTTTACTCAGACACACTTGCAGCACGCAGGTCCACGTTCCTGCTCTCCCTGCCCCGTCCCTCCCGGCCCACTCAGTGCGGCTGGCTGGCACTCTGGAGATCGGCGGCGAAGGATTCCACCCCCCCTCCTCAAGGGATCGGAGAGAGCGGCAGCGGCAGCAGCCAGTGAAGCAGACGCCTGGCGACCCGGAGGAGACGTTTTATCCTTTTTCCCGTTCCAAACGGGCCAACGAAAAGCGCGCCGTTCTGTGCTTGATTACTCCCTCCTCCCTTTTTTGTTGTTGTTTTTCTCCTGCTTGTGCCACGCGGAAGAGGGATGGAGCGGAAGCGGGAGGGAAAGAAACTAATTTGTCCCTTCAGGGTGCTGGTATATCCTATGGCAGGAGAGGTGCGGAAGGCCCTTGATTTTTCAGGGAGGGGCTGTAGGGAGAACCTTGGGATTGAAGCTGGCGGTCCAGTGAGGCCGATTGCGGACATAGTTCAGGGAAGGAACAGGGCCCACAGGATAAATCTTGTGTGGATGCATGTAAGGGAAGGAGAAACCTGCCTTTTCCCCCTCTCTTGACGCCAGATATTTAGCTAGCTTTTAAATGCCATTATTTAGGTCATTACACGACCCGTCTTGGGGTTTGCAGGCGATGGCGTCACGTGAGCCTGGCAAAGGTTCTGTGCTCTGAGGAGGAAACCTCCGTGTGATAGCAGTGAAGGCTGTCTGTAGCTGAGGTGCTTGGAGATCTTGAGTAAACTCCCTGTGAGTGTTCGTTCAGCTGTGCTTTAAAAAAAAAGACCTGTGGAAGAAATGACGAGAGGGTGCCTCTAGCGTTCTTGAGGAAGAGTTGCGACTTCGAATGACGGCCGTTTTGAAAGCTCGGCTCTTCCAAAGCTGCCTTGACGAGACTCTTTGGAAGGATTGCGAGCCGAGGGAGGATGGCCGTCCTTCTGCCGGTTCCTCAGATCCAAGCTCAGCCCCCTCTCTCCTTTGTGAATGTGGGCCGAGCAGGCGTGTGCTTTGCAAAGGGAAAGTGCTCTGCCATGTTTTTGCCTCTTAGAACAGTTTTTGGGAGGAGGTCAGGGCTGAGCAGGGAAGGTGGTGTCGCTCGGATGGTGTTTTGGCTGCTCCCCGCAGTTCATTGGGAGGGGCAGTTCTTGGGACCTCCCTGATTTTGTTTTTCCTCTTGAGTTGGGGGCGGGGATTCGAGGGCCAGGGTGGCTTGTGTGGCAGGGAGAGGTGCCGCTCTGCACATGTGTGTGTGTGTGTGTGCTTCTTGTCCCCCCCAACCCCCCCTCCCCCTTCCCTCCAAACCCAGGTCAGCCATGCCCTGGTCTAACTGGCCCTGGGTTTGCTCCTCAGCCCATGGAGATCTTCGTGGATGACGAGACCAAGCTGACGCTGCACGGGCTGCAGCAGTACTATGTCAAACTGAAAGACAACGAGAAGAACCGCAAGCTCTTTGACCTCCTTGATGTTCTGGAGTTCAACCAGGTGCCTTCTGGAAGCAGACCCTGCTTCGCACTCGTGGAGGGTCGTGGAGGGAGGGGAGCCTATCAGGGAGGAGAGGAGCCATCCATGTTCCAGGTTGGGAAGGCCAAAAGAGTGTCAGTGGTTCTCCATTTCTCCTTGCACAGCAGCGTTGAGGCTGGCAAAGTGCCTGTTGTTTATTTTTTGTGGAAGTCTCCCAAGGGCAGTGGTTCCCATCCTGGGGGTCGGGACCCCTTTGGGGGTCCAACGACCATTTCACAGGGGGTCGCCATGAGCCAGTGAAGAAAAAGGCACAAACGGCTTGGGTCTGGAGGAGGACGGGGAGGAAGGAGGGAAAGAGTGTGTTACAGCTTGATAGGTTGGAGGGGATGTCAGTCAATGGCACCGGAGGCCGCGATTGGCTGAGGGAGCCTGTGGATGGAAGTTCTCTATGGCCCCTGGGGCAGTGACCTGCCAAAGGGGGCTGGTGGCCTCTTCCAAGCAGGGCACTGGGGGGGTCACCACCACATGAGGAACTTAGGAAGGTTGAGAGCCACTGCCTTAGGGTGAGTGCTCGGACAGCAGCTTTCCAGTCTGAAAATGGGTTTGCATTTTTGCACCAACCTTTTTCCTAGGCTTGAAATTGCCTCCTAATCACTGATCGCTGATGAAGGATAAATGGAGAATGAACTTGACAAGGCAAAGCAAAGTGTTCTGCCCGACAAGCCAGAGGTTCTCTTACCTTGGACAAGATCGCTTAGCAACTGCTGATAGCGAAGGAGCTTGCTGGGAGACTCAGTGCCTTCGCTAAGCTGCCTTGAGTCCTTTTGAGGAGAAAGGAGGGATAGAAATGTTTTAGAATGAACAAGTTACAAAAAGTATTTCTCCTCTCTGCCTCCTTGAGAGGGGCTGGACTCGGGGGTCCACAGAGCCCCTTCCACTTCTGGGTACTGATTTAAGATATAAAATCTGTTTTGCCTTTAAAGAGGAAACGGGGGCCACTTCTTGCCATTGGCCCTGGATTCTTGGAAGTCCCAAAGGCTGAACGTAAAACACAACTAGGGGCCAAATCACGAACATTTAGGAGTGGGCCCTGGATGGCTGGGAGTAGTTCGGTTGTGCCTTTGTTTCCTGGGAATAAAGGTTCCGTATTTATTCTGACCAGTTGAGATAATAGGGGACGATAGGCAGGTACTTGTTAGAGGTAGCAGAAAAAAAAGACCCTTTCAGAGGCACTCCCCTCCTCCTCCTCCTCCTCCGGTGTGGAGAGGTGTGCCTGACTCCTTTCCTTCCCCATCCAGGTGGTCATCTTTGTGAAATCAGTGCAACGCTGCATTGCACTGGCTCAGCTACTGGTGGAGCAGAACTTCCCCGCCATTGCTATTCATAGGGGTATGCCCCAGGAAGAGAGGTGAGGAGCCGGGCCTTGCTGGAAGGTGCTGTGTGTGTGTGTACGTGTGCATGCTTGTGTGTGTGTGCGTGCCTGCGGTTGGCTGAGGGGCTGATCTGCGATGATGAGTTTGCTCAGACTAGAGTCTCTGACCTCTGATGCTTCTCTAAGCACTGAGCAGTGACCCCCCCCCCCGCCAGAAGTCATATTCCTATGAAACAAGCTGTGGTTGATCCGCTGGCCAGTGGCAAGTCATCGTCAGGCACTTTGGCCGACCAGCAGATGACAGAATGGCACTCCCCAATTTGGCAGAAATCAGGGCCGCCTTGGTGTTAATTATTGTCTGAGGAGAGCCTTTAAGGACTATAATTTCCCAGAATCCACTCCACCAAGGTATGTTGGCCTGAGCCATCTTTGGAGCCTAGGAAAAAACATTTCCCCATTTGAAATGCTGAAGCTAGAAGGCGGTTCTGTTTCAGCAAAGAGTTACCTGTAGGTTATATTGTACCTGTACTTGAAGCTAAATTCCTAGTGGCAACGGAGGGACTTGGAGGCAACATTTTTCCTACATTAGTTGGGAGGTACACGAGTTAGAAGAGATTCGTTTTGAGTCACGTAAGACGAGGGAGATCTGCTGGGTTAGAAAACAGTGTTGGAGGTCAGTGCCAGCTATTATGTGGTTTAGAAGGTCCTTCTAGGGGACAAGAATTGCCACTGTGTGCTTTCTGGTTCCTTCAGGTTGTCGCGGTACCAGCAGTTCAAGGATTTCCAGCGCCGTATTTTAGTAGCTACCAATCTCTTTGGACGGGGCATGGACATTGAGCGGGTTAACATTGCTTTCAACTATGACATGCCGGAGGATTCAGACACCTATCTCCACCGGGTGAGTGAGGCTCTCTGGAAGTGGGCTCCTGACTTGGTCCCAAGCTGGGATGAGTTGCGCTGATGAGTTTGCTCAGACTAGAGTCACTGACTTGGATCTGATGTGTTTTCAAGCCCTGAGCAGCGTCCTTGGCTTGGTTGGGTTTGGATGTCCCTTAGGGTCTTCTGAAATGCCCCCCCCACCCCCCCCCCCCCGGCGGGGCGGGCTTTGTTGTAAGCACGAGTTCTTTGTAGAGACTCCGACACAAGGCAGTGGATCTGAATGCTTCTGGTTGTTGACCCCCGCAGGTGGCACGTGCTGGACGATTCGGCACCAAGGGCCTGGCCATCACTTTTGTGTCAGACGAGAATGATGCCAAGATCCTCAATGAGGTGCAGGATCGCTTTGAGGTGAACATCAGTGAGCTGCCTGACGAGATCGACATCTCCTCCTACAGTGAGTGTTTGGTGGAGCTAGGATCGCCAAATAGAAATCAGAGATCCAAAGAGAAAGTATCATATTTTTTGCTCTATAAGACACCCCCCCCCCCGGTAAGGAGAATTTTTTGGAAAAATTGGGTAAAAAAAACTATACTCGCACTCCTCCCCTTTTACAGCTTGAAAGTCATTGTTACTTTAGGAACATAAAATACGACTATGGACAATTTGACTTGGCATAAAATTATCACAACTAGCATATTAAAATGTAGTGCATCCAAGCAGTTGTTACAAATAACATGCACATTTTATAAACTAATGTAGCTAAATGATTCAATTTTCTGGAATCAGATAAATGTAAAATCTTAATTTTTAAAATTAAGTTACTTAAATTAAGTACAGTGGCGCCTCAACGTACGTTTGCTTGGACAGCTGAGTAATTCAACTTACGAACAGCTCTCTGCTCCATATGACAGCTGACTTTGACAGGTCTGACCTGTCGCTGCCCATCGCCGCCACCTCCTCGTTTTTGGTTGCCTCCATCTCTGCAAAAGAGATTGAAGCAACCGAGGAGGAGGAGGAGGTGGCCATCGTGCCTCCCTTCCAAACTGCCACGGGCTGGCCAAAGTTGCATCGTTCCCAGGGAATGATGCCACGTCAGGCAGCTCGGGCGCCTTGCAAGAGACGCGCTTCCCTCCTGGTAATTTTGCAATCACGGGCACTTGTCTGCAGATGGTGACATGGGTGTCACCCGATTTAGAGCACTCTTTGAGCTTCCCTTGGCTCTTTTGACCCAAATCACCTCTCGTTTCTTTACAGTTGAACAGACCCGATAAAAGGACGCGTTGCCTCTCTCTGTTGACCTTGGTTTTCATTCCTGATCTCCTCCACTTCCCTGCAACTTCACGTTTAATTTCACCTGATGGGAGATTGAGGGGACTGACAAGTCTGGAATACACAATCACACTCCGCTCCTGTGGCAGGGATGGGAGAGCTTCTGCCCTTTCGGCTGTGCTTCGTGGAGAAGGGGCCAACCTCAACAGGTCTTCTGCGCTCCCCTCCCCCCCAAAAAAAATGTCCTAAGAGAGCCTTAGGATGGAAGTCTCATTGCTCCGCTGGTGCTAAGAAGATAGGAAAGTCTCCCCTGCTGAGATCTCAAGTCACCTGCTTTCCGACTAATTTCTACAGCCTGCCAGCAAGATATTGGGACTCTACTTTCTGACTTTGGCCGCTTCATCCTGACCACCCAGTGGGTCTGCCTCCTTAGGATGGGGAGCACAGCAGGGGGAGGAGTTTTGGCGGGGCGCTCTGATTCTGTGGCGTCTAAAATTACGTTTTTGTTTTATAAGAAGAAAATTAAGATCCAGGAGCCGGGGAACTGAACACACATTATTTTGTATGCCCATTCATGACATAGAGACTGTTCTGTTTTTCTTAATGTGTGTGTTTCCCAACGTTTTTTAATTTTGTCTGCATGTTACAATTAATGCCCTGTCCTAGCTGGCAGCTTTTGGCAGGTAAACAAGTAGTTAAAGACTGGCAACGTTTTAGCTGTGGCTTGTTCTTCATCCCTCCCTCCCTCCCTTTGATACCCTCTTTATTTTATTTTATTTTTTTGTAATAAAGGAGCCCAGCACTTATGGGAATCTAATTAAACTAGTCTTGTGGATAACCTTGGTTGGTGTGGCTTCATTTCTTCAACTGTATTAGCTGCTGCTTCTGGGGGTTGCTTGCATTGTATGGGAGATATTTATTTTCTTGGAATGGCACAGCTGATGGAGATGGACTCGACTTGAAATGGTTGCAGTGAAACTCAGCCAAGTGTGCTAGAAAATAAAAGCACCCCTGTAAAATAAACATGGTGCATTGCTTTGAACAACAGCTTCATCAGTCTGAATGGATGAGCAGCAAAACTTCTATCTCTCAAGAAAAAGGAGTCCAGTTGCCATGACTCAACTTCCAGAAACCCACCTGGATGACCGAGAATCTTCACAGATTTATTGCTTTGAACAACAGTAGCGTGGATTAAGTGTAATCCGTTGCTTATTTGCATGGTTTTGACCTTAGTCAAAATGTTCCTCATGTGAAATGCTGGCACATATCTGGGATGGTCAGCCTTGCAGATCAACCTCCAAAGGTGACATGTTTGCAAAATAAAAATGGTCCATTTACCACTGACTCACAGTGGCCCCTGTGCAGTTTCTAATGTAAAAGATACAAGGTAAGAGAGAGAAATGAAGTGGTTTTACCATTTCCACACACGCACTCTCATATGGGACTTTCTAGGACCAAATGAGGATTGAATCCCCTGTGTTTTAGTCCATTCCTACAACTCAATATCCAGAATACTGTGTGGTGAATTGTGATGGAGGTGTGTGCTCCGTTTCTAAAATGGATCCAGAGTGGATGGAGTGTGTCATTCTTCAGCCCTATCACCCAACTACGGCTGAACTGGATGAAGGTATCTGTTATGTAGGATTACTCAAGTACTGCCTGTTGCTATGATTTACATGATAGCTTTCCAAACTGCACCTTGGGGTGTTGACAGTTTGCAGCAGTAGTGTCCAATCGTTGGCCCTCCAGATGTTTTGGACCACAATTCTCACAGTCCTTTGTCATTGGCCATCTAAGCTTGGAATTCTGGGGGTTGTGGTCCAAAACATCTGGAGGGCTGAAGTTTGGACACCCCTGGTTTACATAAACATAAAAGTGACAACAGGCAATTGCAATAGTAAATTAGGCCAAGAGCGTAGATGATCATAGAATTATAGAATCGTAGAGTTGGAAGAGACCTCAAGGGCCATCTAGGCCAACCCCCTGCCATGCAGGAACCCCATCACAATATTTTCGACAGATGGCCATCCAGCCTCTGCTTAAAAACAACCAAAGAAGGAGACTCCACCACCCTCCTCTGTGGCAGCATATTCCACTGCTGAACAGCTCTAACCATCATGAAGTTCTTCCTAATGTTCAAATGGAATCTCCCCTGTAGTTTGAAGGCTAAACCTAAAGCAAGTTGCAGAGGCAGACTGAGTGAAATTGGAGCGCCACAGATTTTTAATGGCTACATATCTGTTACCCCTACTGTTGTGCTTTGTTTTGGGTGTTCTGTTCTGGGCCGGAAGTGCCACACAGATGGTGTTAATAGCTTGTAAACATTGTACTTTTCACTTGAGGCAGAAGTACAGCTTGCTACCATTTTAACATTTTAGATTGCATTGGCATTAAGTCACTGGCAGGCTCAGCTGGTTTAAAGGCATGGTGGATTTGTCCTCTGATCCTGTTGTAATTGCCGCTGTGGTTGGCACAACCGTTTCTAAGATAGGAAGAAGGTTTGGTATTGAGGACATGCAAGAGCCTAAGATGGATTCTTACCCGAGCCTCCAAAGTGGCACTGTTTCTATAGCAACAAGCAGATAGATACACCTTGATGTGGCTGAAGCAACATATGCAGGGGGCCCTGATTTGGATTTTGTTTTCATGAATTCCTAGAGATTCATTGGTGCATTAAATAGCTCAGTTAAAACTGAAATATACTCTACATCTATTTGGGGTTTTTAAAAATAACTCAGTAAGGCACTGCTTCAGGCAAGGAGGCCCTCAGGAGAGGAAGGAGGGGTCACCATGATTAGACAAATGAATATACACTATAAATATTACTGTGTTTAAAATCTCATCTCCATAGCCCACGGTTCTGACATCCGGATCTTCAAAAGAGATAGACATCCAAATCGATCAGTAAATCTGGCAGTAACAACTAAGAGGTGGCAACTTGCACTGCAGTACAAGTCACAACATGAAACTAAGATGAGGATTGCATTACCACTGCCCGAAGTATAAGGAAGTATAAGGAAATAAAATTGTTTTATTTTACCTTAAACTGAAAAGCTAAAAGGAGGCAGGTGACTGACAGATATTTCTAGATCGCTTTGTGAGAAAATATTTTTTAGAAACCATATAAATCAATGAATGTATTAATAACAGACACATGGAGTTTGTAGTCAAGAGTGGTCCTACAACATGGAAGCTTCTGAGCCAAAAGCTATTGAGAGACTGTCAGGCAAAAACCAAATAAAGTTTTAAAAGGCACTGCAACAGAAATCAATCACAAATTGGCCTGGTTAAAATGTGTTGTGACTTAGATTGGCAAGTTCCAAGTTGTAATTGATAATGTACTGTATGTGTAAAATGTCTGACTGACACATGTTCTGGCAACGGTATAAAATCTGATTTTGGGCCGCTGGGGACTTTGCCCAGATTGATTGACTGATTTAATAAACGTACAGTACTTCCCCATTTTTGCAATAGAGACTATTCTGGGCATTTTGCACCATGATATAATAAAACACAAGATAAAAAAGATAAAAGAAAAAATGAAATTAGACGTATTTTCCCGAAAACATCTTTGATTTGCATCCCACTCTTTGTTAAAGAAGCACGAGGCAACTAACGAGGGACCAAAAACAAACTTATAAAATCACAAACACACACACACCACACACATAAAAGCTAAGAAAGAGAAGAAGCTCCAGAACAAATAACATACCACGAAAGCCCCCCTCTACAGTATTTTGGCTGATGTCTGAGTGATAACAGCATGCAATTAAAAAATTATCACAATTCCTCAAACCTCAAGTGTTGTACAAATCCCTAAACCTGACATTCCTAAGCTCGACAAGTAAATAAATGCTAGAAGGGAGGTACATATCAAGAAGCTACTGCTACATGCAGTAGCCTAATGGGCTTCAGTATTCATTAGATACTGTGTGTAGTATAGAAATTGAGTAAGAATAATAAAGCATCATGAAAGACGGCAACGAGTCTTAAATCCTGAATAATTTGGTACTGAGAATGGACAAGAGTCCAAACTAGGAATGGTGCTTGCGTTTCTGTTAATCTTGGCCCTCTGATTACAGGTCGGTAGACTGCTGGTTCAGGATCGGTTCTCAATCAATCCAGAGTGCTGGACATGCAACAATGGGCTCAAGCTATGAGAACCCACTTTTCAGCTGAATATCAGAAAAAAAATTCTTAACTGTTAGAACAGTACGATAATGGAACCAATGACTCAAGAGGTGGTGAGAGCTCCAGTGCTGGAGGTATTGAAGATACAGTGGTACCCCAACTTAAGAGCAGCTCAACTTAAGAGCAATGCGACTTAAGAGCGGAAAACTGTTGGCATTGTAACTGATGCCTTACAAATTTTAGATATGGTCTGCTCGACTTACAATTTTTTTTCTATTTTTTATTTTTTAACTTATTTTTTCAATCTTTTAGAGAGGAACCCTGACTTAAGAGTAGTTCTACTTAAGAGCCTGCATTTGGAATGGATTAAATTCGTAAATTGAGGTACCACTGTAAATTTACACAACTGCCTGGCATTTGTCCATAGATCCCTGCACTGAACAGGGGGTTAGACTCAACGGTTGTATAGACCCCTTACAACTTAATGATTCTATGATTCCATGACTTGAAATACCTGTGTTCAAATACCCAACAGGTCATGGAAACTCACTGGGTCGGGGCAAACTCAGGTAAACATCATATCTCGAAAATCCATGATTGAATGGCAGGCCATTCTGAGGCTGCCATTATTTTGATACTGGGAATGGTGGTCCTTATTTATCCCAATCCTGAACTGAACCTCTGGAGAGCTCAGTGGCTTAGGTACAGCCAGAGGTTGGGAGTTCAGTTCCCCGCTGTGCCTCCTTGCGAGGAGATGACTCAATGACCCAGAGGGTCCCTTTCCCACCTGTGCCGTTCTAAGATTCAGCTTATTATTACACTTAAATGTTTATGCTACTTTGAAATTTCTTCTGTTGCTGATTTTCTCTTCACTGGGTTGACCAACAATATTACCGATTTCGGCTGTTTAATTATTTGAATATGTGAGAGACCTCAACTTAGTGGTTTAACCAACCGGCATAGCAAACTACTTAATGTAGACTCCCGGCTGTTTTCATAGGATAATAGAGCTGGAAGTAACCTCAAGGGCCATTCAGTCCAACCCCCTGCCATGCAGGAACCCCCATCATAGGACTCCCGACAGAGAGCCATCCAGCCTCTGCTTAAAAACCTCCAAAGAAGGAGACTCCACCACCCTCTATGGCAGCATCTTCCACTGCCAAACAGCTCTAACTGTCATGAGGTTCTTCCTAACGTTCAAATGGAATCTCTTTTCCTGTAGTTTGAAACCATTGCCCCGAGTCCTAGTCTCTGAAGCCATGGAAAACAAACCTGTCCCCTCTTCAATATGACATCCTTTCAAATATTTAAACATGGCTATCATATCCCCTCTCAGCCTCCTTTATGTAAGGGCCTTTTCACACGACCCCTAAGATCCGCTGGCCCCTTAAATTCGGACCAGAGATCTTGGGGGTTCTGTTCCTGTGTCCCCACCCCTCCGCACTTCCTTGCTCCTGTCTGTGTGAGGGGAGGGAGGGAAAATAGGGACAAAAGAATAAAGGCTTACCTCCGTGGAAGCTGATCCGAGCTGTCACTTCCTGATTCCTTCTCTTAAAGGGGCGGGAGGCAAAAACAACAACAAAAAGAAGCGAGGAGAGCCCGGCACATCCACATCAAGTATTTTTCACCTCCCAAGAGCAGGTACAAGAAAAGTGTGCTGGGACACGCTTAGGTGTGCGGGGTCGCACTTAATTTCCTGTAAACTCCGGAGCTCGTGGGGAAACATTTTTAAGCTCCGGAGCTGGGAGCCATTTGCCCCGGAGTTTAGGGGTCGTGTATAAACAGCCTAAGTCTAAACATTCCCAGCTCCCTAAGTCACTTCTCATAAGATATATGTTCCAGACCTTCAACCATCCTGGTCGCCCTCCTCTGCACCCGCTCGAGGTTGCCAACATCCTTTTTAAATTGAGGGTTGCAGAACTGGACACAGTACTCCAGGTGGGGGTCTGACCAGAGCTAAATAGAGTGGTACTATCACTTCCACTGATCTAGGCCAGGGGTCCTCAACATAAGGCCCCAGGGCCGGATGTGGCCCCCCAAGGTCCTGAATCCGGCCCCCGGGACCAATTGCAAACCCCCTCCCCCCAGCCTCCGCCGCTGCTTCTATTGCTGAGGCAGTTCAAAGCAGTGGGCTATGTCGCTTCTCCCACTCCCCCCAACTACCACCCAGATGATCAGCATGCTGACCTAGCATGCTGGCTAGTGAGGCATTCAAAGTGGGAGGGCTACGGCAAGGCCCCCCACTCCTCCCCCCTTTTTTCCCTGTTGGCTTTTTTTTTTTTTTTTTGGACTGTGCTCCGGCCCCCAGTGGTGTTTGGGGCGTGGTTGGACTGGCCTGCTGTTTGAAAACTTTGAGCACTCCTGATCTAGACACGATGGTTCTGTTGATGCAACCAAGAACTGCATTGGCTTTCTTGGCCACCATGTCACTCTACTGACTCATGTTCAATGTTTTGCTGACATGGCTGTGGCTCTGGCAATTGCTGTTATCACCATCCTCTTGGTTGTCCTGCAACCTGGAGAGAGCACTTGGCTCCAACTGAAGACCCTTTGCTACCTAAAGGCAAAAAACAAGGTGATAGAGCCCAAGCAGTAAGCCTCTCCTGTTATTCCTGTATGTATTTGTTTGTGTTCCTCAACCTCACATTGGGACTGACTTATAGCGACCTTAGCAGGGCTTTCAAAGTAAGTGAAAATATAGGAGTGGTTTTACCACTTCTACTCTCCCAAGGAGCTCCCAAGACCAAATGAGGATTTGAACCTTCTTCTCCAGACAGAGTCCCTGTCACTTTAATCTCTACACCACAGAGAGAATCAATCATATGCTCTCAAATTTATTTATTTTTATTGCAACCCTTATCAGTGAATGATTTGCACCCCCAAAGTCCAGTCATGACCAGCCCTGTTTGGGTCTTGCAAGGTTCACTTGAAAAGCAGAAAGGGCTAGGGAAGGCCTTACACATTAAAGGATCAAACAACGGTCACACCGAAAGGTGGTGAAGAAAAGCAACACCAAAGCCACACTCAAAAGTGGTCATTTTCCATATTTATTTATTTATTTATTTATTTTAGAGCGTTTATTCTGGGCCCTTTTTCAAGGAGAAAGACAGAGTTAAATACACTTATATATATACATACATACAATATGTATACACACATATATATACATATATAGTGTATAAATACATACATACATATGTATGTATGTATGTATGTGTGTATGTATGTATGTATACTTACTATTTTAGCTTTAAATATTGTCTTGATGTAAGCTGCCTTGGGTCTTTCTCAAGGGGGAAGGCAGGGTAAAAATATTTTATATAAATAAAGAATAAATAAATAAGTAAAAAGCTGGATTCCTTTGAGTTAATTCCTCTCATGTTTAATTCATTCGCTTTTCCTCCTGCTTTTGCTAGCAGGATTGTCTTTTTCCAGGGACCAGAATCCTGTTACACAACCCCATGTGTGTGTAAAAGCTGGCGATGTCCACAGCTGCAGACTTTAAACCTTGCTATTCTGCTCTCTGAGGTTCCCTGACGAGAGGAAGCTTTGGGTGGCCTCAGGACAGGGAGAGGGGTGCTTTGCTGTCCAGAATTTACCACTAATTGTCCCCCTCCCTTTTATGTCATCCACCTTCCCTGTGGCAGAATTACACAACAGGATGCTGGTGGCTGCATTGCGTCTTCTCAAGTTCAAAGTACAAGGGCAGTGGAGTCGTTGTGCACTTGTGCAAGGTCACAGCTCTTTGAGCAAGGAAAACCTTGGGGGTCCTTCTTTACAAAGTCTGGCAACAGGATAGGCCAACGAAGAAGGGAGCTGGTGTGTTTTAGGCATTTGGCTGTGGAGCCAAAGGTGGAGAGTTCGATTCCCCCATTGGGCATATTCCAGAAAAGCCAGTCGGTGTGGCCTTGGGGAAAAGCGGCCCACTCCCAGGATGACCCCAGAAGAAGGGAAGGATAAAGATAAACCCCCTTTCTGAGTGAGTATTCTCTACCTGGAAAACCTTGCAAAGGAGTCGCCATAACAGAACGGACCGGACGATTCGTAATTATTTAATTTTTCAACCCTCGCGGCTGACCGTCCTTTGGGCCGGACTCTGACTTTAAAAAAATAAATAAATTGCAGACTACAATTTCCACAATCCCCAGCTGCATTCCTTCCCTAAAGCCCCCACCCCACTTCAAGGTCTGCGTCATCCTCGCGCCCCTCCGCGGGACCCAGGAGGAGGCCGAGCTGCCACTTTCAACCGCAGATTCGCACACTCACAAACCAACACACAGACACACAGACACAGCCAAGGAAGCAAGCAAGCAAGTAAAGCACGCATCCTGGCTGTCCGGCAAGCTCCCGCCATTCTTTGCTCCGAGTTCCTCTTCTGCTTTGCCTTCCTATCCGCATTGACACCCCCCCCCAAAAATCCCGCAACACAACACACGCACACACACATACACACACAGAGTGCGTCCCAAGGCTCCACCCGGCTTTGGGGAGGCGCTTCTTCGAACCCAGCCCTGCCCGAAAATCCCAAGGAAGTCTAGTAGGATTGGGCTGGGCTCGGCTTCCTTTTTCCCCTCCGCCCTTTCTTCCTCCTCCGGCAATCCCCCGGTCCTTTGCTCGGCTCGGCGGGTCCAAAGATCACCCTCCACTTCCCCGCTTGGGCTTCTTCGTTTCCAATAGCGGGGCAAGGTGCAATTTGGGGCTGGGGGGGGGAACACCCTAGAAAAGAAACCTTGCCCTGGGTTGCAAGTGGGGACGGCGGCGATTGATAAAAAGAGTGGATAAAAAATCCACTCTTTTGCGACGCGGATCTCTGCAATCCGGAGCGGAAAGTTTTACTCCGGAGTCACCTCGGCTTGGCGTTCCGCTTCCCGGGTAAGGCGCGCGTCAAAAGCGAAAAACAGCGCCGCGGCGGGTCCCGATTCCGGGCTGATCTTTTTTTTTGGTGGGGGGCGTATCATGGGGGGCAGAGGAAGGAAAGAAGGGGATGGAGGTTTATTTACGGGTGTGGGGAAGGAGCCCCCCCTCTTTGGGAGCGGTGGATATTGTTCCACTCAGGCCTTGTTTTGGGGAGGGCGGGCGGAATTGTTTTCAACGGGGTGGGGATTTTCCGAGCGCCGTTCCCTTATTAGGGCCGGTAAAAGGCTGAAGTCGAGGAGATCGGGTTGGGGCTTTCTTGGGAATTTTTGGGGGTGGGTGGGTGGGTGGAGGGCGGAGAAATCTTGGCGGGAAAAGAGCAGACTGCAAGGTCGGAACCTCCTGATCAACTTTGGGGAGGGGGCCCTTTCCGCGAAGAAAACAGGGATCATCCGACGCCCCCCCCCCCCATTTACAAAATCAGGATTTTACCCATGCGCGAGAAGGCAGCTCTTTTCGTCCCTCCTCAGGAAGGGCACAGAAACAGACCTATATAAATAGATCAGATGTTGTGTTACTGTACCTGCCCCCCCCCCGCCCCCCATTTTGGGGCATTGCTGTGGTGCTTGGGTCTCTTGAAATGCCTTGATAGCGCTTGTTGTAAACCCGAAGTATCGTTACTAGGCGTTTCTTCAGTGAGGTGCCGCACAAGCTACACGGGGCTATATGGGATCCCTGTGTGTCCGTGCTGTCTGCACCCCAGGAGCAGACCCATAGACGTGGGTCTGCTCAAGGATTGCAGACGTGAATGCAGTAAAAAAAAAAGGTCTCCAGGCTCCATGGTGTTTTCACACCGCATCACCCCAGAAGCATCCCTACACTAGAATTCCCCATTACCATCAGCTTCCTAGGTTGCCTCAAGCATTATAAAAAACCAATGGTAAGAATGGGATGATATGGTAATTTCCCCATAAATAAATAGAATTTGGGAGCACAATTCCCCTTCTGGGTCTCCTTGTCAAGAGGGTGATCTGTAGGGTCCCTTAAAACTTTGCCGTCCTACAATTGTATACATGGCTGGCTGGGGAGCACAGTGGTTTTGGTATCTGTCTGATGAGGTTGAAAGTTCAGTTCCCTGCTGTGTCTTCTGGGAGAAGACCCAGCCTGTGTAGCTTTGGACAAGCTGCCGGGGTGCCTCAGGAAGAAGGGAAGGGTAAAACCTGGAAAGGGTCACCATCACACTGGACCCTCATATAACAAACGGTTTGTATAACATACAATCTGTACAACATTAAAAAATCCAGAGGCAGGGGAAATTTGCTTAACAGAATTGCCTATGGGGCGAATCCGTGCAACAGAAAAATGGTCGCGATTAGGGATTACTCCGTTGGATTTCTATGGGAAATTTGTATAAAGGAAGATTTGCTTAACAGAATTTCATTTGGAACAAATTCATTCCTTTATACAAGGTACCACTGTAATCAAAATTGACTTGACAGCAAGCTGTCGTTGTTTTTAATTAATGTTATTACCATAGTTAGGCCATCTGAACAAACTTTGAAAATCAGATAGGAGAGATTAAAAAAAAACATTTTCATCCTCATCCAGATCATGAGATAATATCATCAGAAGATGTGAATCAGGTCATTCAGTTTTAAATGCACACATACAGATATTTCTAGGTGGGATGTGCAGGTCTACTCCTGTACTTCTGTGATGAAAGTTGTATGAGTCAGGGCGTGACCCTTCTTGTTTCCTGAAAGAATAACTGGAGAAGATTTATTATGGAAATTTTAATGAAACCATTTGTTTTAAAACAACCCATTGCCGTAGTCCCCTCCCCAAGTAATAACAAGAAATTAAAAATATCAGTAACAGTAAATAATATCATTTTAATACATGACCTTGATACCAAAAAATGCCCTCACAAAACTTCTTATATCAATTTTATATATTAGAAAACAAAATAGCAACCTTTAAAAAAATCCCTCTTTCAGCAGAAGTGGGGGACTCAGGCTGCTCTTTCAACCACCCCCAAACAAATCAGAAGCACGTCACATCTTCACCAGGAAGGCCACAGCTAATGAGTCGTACTTAATTGTTGCTGTGAAGGGTTGCCTAGGTGGGACTTTCATGCACCCCAGACCATTGTACATCAATTGAGCCTATTCAGTCAACTGGCTGCCTACCGAGCCTATTCAGAACTATAAATTGGAGGCCTCACCTCAGTTTTTCTCAGACTGACAAAGCTGCTTCAATGAGTAGTGAAACGTTTTGATCCCACAAGAAAGTCCCTGTTATTAACTTGAATATGTTTTGAATGTTCTGGGCTGTATATTGTCCCTCATTATTGTAAGACACCTTGGGTCCTTTTCCAAGGAGAAAGGTGGGGTAAAAAAATATTCCAAATAAATAGATAAATAAACCTCACCTGGATGACTAAGTATTTTCACAGACATTCTCTGAGGAATGTTAGACACGAGCAATACTAAAATCAAATTCAAAGCAGCAAGGCGTGGCAAGGCAAGCATACTTACCAAAGTATATTAAAATCTAAAACATTTAAAGACAAGTGGCTTTTAAAAATAGCAGCAGTCTCCAAGATAAAATCAGGGTTCTGAGAAGATTTAAATAAGACAGCAAGGGGAACAGGTGTTACCCCAGTTTGGGGAGTCAGTTTACACATCTTTAATTTCTAGAGCAACCGAGATTCATAATTGTACCCTTAGCCCTCATGCCAGTTGTGAGCTGTGCATATGCTCAGAGACATTTTTGTCATTTGTATCATTTTGTGTGTTCTAAGACTGAGGTGTTCCGGAGCTTGATCCTTCTGAGGTTGTTTCAACTAGGAATATTCTTGAATGTTGTGTACCTGCAACAACCAGTATTGACTCTTTGCCCTTCCCCCAAGAGTTCAAATTAAAGACTGTAATTCTATATGAGCCTATGGTATGGAGTACTCATTTGCTAGGGAGTGACTGATCGCTGTAGTCATGTATAGAGTTGCCATTAATTTTTGCTACTACTGTATACTCCTTTAGACTCGAGTTCTTGTTACCCATTGTGTTTAATGTCGTTAATATTTTGGCATCATGATTTCTCCACAGCAGCAGAGATGTGGAAGATTAAAAACCGGTTCCGACTTGATATTGCAAAACACATTGTCCATCTATTAATTACACCATGCCATTACTGCTTTGTGGCAGCAAAGCATTGCAGAGCCATCTGCCTGTTTTCACTTTGTTACATATTGTAGGTTTATGCCATGCTAAAGAAACTATTTTTTTGGAGCAAGGAGAACCTTAAACCACAACTAGAATGGTCTGGTTTTAGAGAAGTAAAGCTGGTTTGGGAATATTGGAATGTTTTTGCAATATTTGTAATGTATTTTTGTACTGTATTTTGAATGGAAAACTGTAGGAGAAACATGAGAGAGAAGTAAATAAATACCTTCTAGCTGGCTTTATTTTGCCCCTCTCGAAACAAACAAACAAAGAAACAAAGAAAGAAAGAGAAATGGTAGTTCATAGACTTAAGTGGCAAACAAGTGGCTGTTAGTATGCTTGTTACCCAGAAAAATATAAAGGTTAGACTCAACAATTCCCCACCACCACCAACATTCTCTTTTTCTTTTTGTACAAAATATTTTTCTCTCTTGGGGCAGTTGCTCAATTAGTTGTGGTCTGAAGTTGTGCAACCCAGGAAATGATTTTTTTGCATCTTGCACAGATTAACCCTGCATAGTTGGTTGTCTAAGAAAGTTCCCAGGGCAATCTTGAATAAGATAATCTCAGTCCTTAAAAGATGCTGGTGTGGTTAATCGTTGGTTATCTCCCCATTTTTTCTAGACCTGGAGGTGCAAACAATAAATTAATAAATAACAAATGATCCCATTGCCTCATTGCTGGATATTTATTTGCGAAGTTTTCTCTTAGTTGACATGAAAATTGTTTATTTCTTTAAACAGTTGTGCAGTGCGCAATGACTGCTGTTCCCTTTCCCCCTGCTTCCTGTGCATGTAAAAATTGCCTTGCTTTCCTAGCTAACCCTGTGTTCTTTGAATGGTATCTTGTGCCTTATGCGATTTGTTTGTCTATTGAAAATTGATTCCTCCATTTCAGGGGCGTGTCGTTCCAGAGGGAGTGATCCTGTCTTTGAAGGAGGCATGAACCAATGTTTTGGAACCCTTGAATGAATAAGAAGCTAAGGAACAGGGCAGAAATTCCCCATGGTTGCTCTTAGAAACCAGTTACTGCTCTTAAGTCGGCCATTTTGACCAAACTCCTGGGAAATGCCGTGTGACGTGGCAGGCAGCTGAGCTTTGTTGTGGGTCAGAAGACTCAGCGCCCACTATGTATATCTCCCAGAAGAGACAAAATTATACTCCCGACATCCAAGGCCGAGAACAGCTCCAAGCCGGTATGATTTAGGGCTAAGCCACAGTCATTGTGGAAATTACACCGGCAACCTCAAGACCTGAAGCTCCGCAAGTGGATTTGATGGTGGCAGGAAGAAAGCGGAGGATATTGCTTGGCGTCCCCTTGCAGCATCAGCTGACCTTTAAAGAACCTTGGATCCTAAGTTGCTTTTTATTGGGTCTGATTGCAGGGACCCGCTTCTGCTTTAAACACACACACACACACACACACACTTATTTATTTATTTATCTTTCTTGGGTTGAGTGCCTTTGTCAGCACCTGAATCCGCCCCCCGGTCCCAACCTGCCATGTTCTTCAGCCGAGCTAAGGCATGGCTTCCTGGACTGCCTTGGTGGAGAGGGAAGGCGAAAGATTGGGACAAGGAGCCCGAGAAATGGAAGGAAGACCTCGAGGAAATGCAAGGAGGCATGGTGGCTTCACCGCCCAGGGTCAGGTGGTGGCATGGCCGCCGGCTGTTGGAAGCCATTGGCTGGAGGCCTTGGTCTGGGGTTGGAGAGCACTCCTTATTGGCAGGGATCCCGCAGCACCTGGCCCCTCCCAAGCCAGCCGTGGAGTCCCCCGAACACTTCCAGATCTGCTTCAACTTCACCCGACACCTCTTTGACTTGTGCGTGGTGACCTTGCTCTGCGCCTCCTCGCCAGCCTTCCGCTTGGTTTTGGACATTCTTGGGTTTGGGGGTCCTCTCAAGGTTTGGCTCCATGGCTTTGCCTCTTTCTTGGTCACCGCCTACGGGATGTACCTGGCCCTCTGGCTGGTGCAGGAGTACCTGGTGCAGTTTGCCTGCCTCTACGGCTTCCTACAAACCTTGGTCTTGTGCGTGAGCATCCGGGCAGGGCTGTGTGAGACCCGGGAAGACAAACCAAATGTTGAGCCTGACCCATCCAAGGAAGAAGAACCCCCGCCGTCAGCCAAGGATAGCTGTGACTAGTGGTTGCCATTCTGGGGAGAAATGATGGCATTGAACCACTTTGGGGGTGTTCGTCCGCCTCTTTTATTTATTGGCTGATACTTGGGGGTTGGAAGCCATCACGATTGATGGAGGCGGCCCCACTGGGCACAGAAGGATGGCCCCTAGGTCTTATATTTAGGATGCCTGGATGGACACAGAAACGTCAACCATTTTGCAGTGTTCGTATGTTTCCAAAATTAAGTAAGCGGTCTTTGCCTCAGGGAGTAAGGTCTTGTTTGTTAGTGGGGTTTTATTTTTTTGTTTCGCTGTAATTGGTTGCAAGTCTCAACTTGCGAAGGTGCATTAGAGATGGAAATCCATTAGGAACAATTACCATCTTGTGGCCAGAGGCAGCCGGAACGGGTGGGGAGGGTGATTGTCCACATTACAAATGTTACCTATTTTCAAACTAGTTTTCCTTGTCATGGCGGACTCCACAGAAGCTTGGGAACAGGGTATATTTGTGGCAAAGCTGAGGTGACTGGACTGCTTCCATTTGATGGCTGTCTTGGATTTGCAGAAGAGCTTGAGGGAACTTACCTTTTTTTCAGGCTATAACTCTCAAGATTACCCCGGCCATGCAGCATGTCTGGCAAATCCTGTGAGTTGTAGTTCACATATTTTTTTTTCTCAAGCTCCTGTTTATGTCATGGACAAGCCCACATTTTGGTGTTCAGTTGGCAATTTTGAAGGAAAGCAAATGACCCATGAGCACATACCAAGCTTCCTGGAGTCTCTGCTATCACTTTGTCCTGGTTCTTATCATACACAGATGTCTCTATTTTTTAAAAAGCGGGCCATGCCTGTATGAGGGCAGTATGAGTGCAAGTATGTTTCTATCCATAAGGGAGGAAGAAAATCAGATTGTCTTGGAGGAGCAAGTCATGCGTGGTCTGTGTGATCAGGGTGCAAAGTACAGGCTAGGACAGTGGTGGCGAACCTTCGACACTCCAAATGTTTTAGACCACAAGTCCCACAGTGCTTTGTCATTGGCAGTCTAGGATTGGAATTCTGGGAGTTGTGGTCCAAAACATCTGGAGTGCCAAAGGTTCGCCACCTCTGGGCTAGGGGATGAATCCAGCCCTGCTGTGGAGAGAAGAGATGGAGGACATCTTAATGCCATATGGACCAAAGAGTGAATTTATCATTATCTGAGCCAATGTGGATGATCCCTTGGGTGGGTGGAAGGAACTGGAGGATTAAGAGCCAAGAGATTGAAGCAAAAAGTGGTCCGAATCCTCTCGGGATTCATGTAACATTTGTATAACTTGTTGCAGCTAATTGCCACTAATTGGCAAGGTACTAGGGTAGGTCTGGGTCATGTGACTCATTGCGCAACTGAACTGTGCCCTGGCCCCTCATCAATCAGCTGCAACAAGTTACAAAAACTGTGTATGAATACCAGTAGGACTTGACCCACTGCCTTCAGCTGGAACACTACAGGGTCTGCCAACTCTTCATGTCATGTGCTTGAGAGCGAAAGAGAGAGAGAAATTGATTCATCTGCTGTACCTGAAGGGAAAGACCGGAGATTAAGATCAACAGAAGACACTTGGATTTCTGAAAAAAGGTTGGGGTTTTTATGTGTGCAGTTTCGAGGAGCAGAAGGGTCAGGTGGTTCCAAAGACAGTGGGGAAAAGAACGGATTCTGGTACCGCTTATAGGAAAACCAGCAGGCCAGACCCCCCCCCCCCAAAAAAAAGCTAAGAACTGAAGAATATATTTCCACCCACTGTTGGTTGCTTGGGCAGACCTGGCTCTTCACCACTTCTGCTGCAGTTGCTGATTGCCAGGTGGAGGTGGATCTCTAGAAAGGTGCTGCCCCATATATATACCCGTCCCAAACCTCAGGGATATGCAATTCTGAGCCTGGAATTTCAGCTAGACGTCCAACTCTCACACCAGCATCTGGTACCTTCGCCAGCTTTGGGAGGGTCTGTCTTCTCCATCTCTTTCCTCCCCCTGCCTTCCCTCTGCGATATTGAGCTTGTTCCACTGGATCTGAGCCCGTGGGATCTGGGTGAGTCTCTGGCTGCCGAAATGAGCGGCCGGCCATTCAGAGGGAGGTGAAGCCGTTTCCCTTCCGGCCCCCAGTTTTGCAAACTGTACGGAGAGCTTCAAGCGACCACGTTTCATACCCCACATCTAGGCCTGCGGCCTGGATCAAACGCCACCCTTAGCAGGGTGGGAGCCAAGCGTTCCCAGGGTTAAGGAAGTTTTATTTCCAAAACTTTTCTGTGCATTTGTGTTTGAGGTGGTTGTCAGACTCTCAGGCTTTGATGGTTCTTACGTTGCCACAAGGTAAATGCTTCTGTAGGTGGCACTGGGGGCGCATCAGCATTCCCCCCCCCCTTCCTCCTGGCCTTTTCAAACCCATGCTTGAGCTTGTCATTAGAAGACATACTTCAGAGCAGAAGGAAGCTGAATGTTTTGAAGTAAAATTCCTGGAATTCCCCTAGCCATGGGTCATTCTAACAGTGTGATTTGGTGTTTTTTTAAACTCCCCAATGTGGATGTGGAATGTTCCATTATAGCAGGCATGTCCAAACTTTGGCCCTCCAGATATTTTGGACCACAGCTCCCACAGTCCTTTGCCACTGGAAATACAGGCTTGGAATTCTGGGAGTTGTGGCCCAAAACATCAGGAGGGCCGAAGTTTGGACATGCCTGCATTATAGCATGTCCACTTGGCCACTGTTGGAACTCAAGACCATCAGAATGGATGTGTTGATGCCAGTCTTGGGAGGAAGATCAAAAACTAGTTTCTTTTTCTGTTGAAGTGGGGTTGATCAGGCAAGGGGTATGAATTTCTGATAAAACACATCCCCCCCGGCTTACATAGACTTCACCCACCCATTTCAGTAGAATGCTCTAGAGTGGGGGTCGGCAGCTTGCAGCCTTCTGGTTGTGGCTGGTCTGTGATGCCATCTGTCTCAGACAGATTGCCAGGCATGTCCAAACTTCGGCCCTCCTGATGTTTTGGACCACAACTCCCAGAATTTCCAGTGGCAAAGGACTGGGCGAATTGTGGTCCAAAACATCTGGAGGGCCAAAGTTTGGACATGCCTGGGATCATTAGCCCACGGTGAAAAATGACAGAGATTGTAATCCAGCTAACCCATGGAATGGAATAAATAGCCCACCTGGCATTATTTGCTCTCCAGAGTAGTGATAGCCAACCTGGTTAACCCAAGGGTTCTTGGACTGCAGCTCCCAGAATCCCTGGCCAGCAGAGCTGGTGGTGAAGGTTCCTGGGAAAGGTAGTCCAACAATACCTGGATACGCAAGGTAAACAACTGATCACAAGGCACAGCTCAGTTACATTCACAACAAATCATGGCTAAGTTATATATATGTCTTTTCCTATGAGGTCTTACCAAAATGAGTCACTTTCATAAAGCCATTCCCATGATCAACCTCCCTTTCTTCTGCCAATATAAACACAGTTAATCCCTCTCCTCCTTTCCAAAACAGACAGTGATTTATAAAACAAGATTTAGTCTTGAAACAATGACATCTTAGATATGTGATGTTTCTCAGTAATCCCTTGGCTGGCATTCAATTTCTTAAGGCCAGGGTATCCATTTGACCCGTGTGTTCTCTTATTCCCATATTAACATAATGGCTGGTGTCCTCAGTCCCTCTGTCACAAAACCAGACAATCCTCCTCTCATATGTGCAGGCAATAATTTCTCCTTTTGGCCACAATCATTGCCAACCCCATTTTATTTGGATCATAATAATCTTTCCTCTTGCCGTACAAAGGCACCTTGTCTTGTTAGGGGCTTCGTCTCCCATTAGCCATAGACAAAATGATTACAGCTGAGGGGGCTATTCTATCCTGTAGAGCAGGCATATCCAAACTTAGGTGCTCCAGATGTTTTGGACCGCAACTCCCACAGTCCTTTGCCATTGGCAATCTAAGCTTAGAATTCTGGGAGTTGTGGTCCAAAACATCAGGCCATGCCTGCTGTAGAGCGTCAGGTTAAATAGGCAGTCTCCATCTGGACATATCTGAAATGTTATTCCATGACCTTTTGCTTCCGGCAGGAATCAAAATTGAAGTGTCCCAGTTCACAGATCCAGCTTCTGTCGGTTCTCATAAAAATTTTGGCTGGCCGCTGTGCTGTCTTCAGACTGGGCTTAATGGTTCATGGTGAAGGAAGGCTCCTTGTGATTTGAGCTTGGTTCAGGCTGATTTCCACGCTGTTTGCTGTCTGTTAGAGACAGGAGAGGAAATTCCTGTTTTGAGCAGAACAGGCTTTCGGGGCATTGGGATCCCAGGAAAAGGGGTTTGAAATTCCCATTCTCTTTATGTCCTCCTTGCCTCCCAGCCCATATTCCGTGCTCCTTCCTTGGAGCTGAGGAATGAGTCCAAGGAGGTAGTCTGTTCTCCCTGAAATTGCATTTCTATCTTAATCCCCCAGGTCTGTTTGCTGTCTCTCACTGTGAGGATGGGCTAAGGAGGAATCCCTTTAAACCAGGCATGTCCAAACTTTGGCCCTCCAGATGTTTTTGGGCCACAACTCCCAGAATTCTAAGCTTAGATTGCCAATGGCAGAGGACTTGTGGGAGTGGTGGTCCAAAACATCTGGAGGGCCAAAGTTTGGACATGCCTGCTTTAAACCTCTGCAAGTATAAACATCTCCCAAAATGGCATTGTTCCCCCAAGAGCGTAGACATGCCTCCTTTGGTATTTTGTGGGGGGGGGACTACAACTCCCAGAATCCTCCAGCCAGGCAGGACAGTGGAGGCATTTTAGGAACTGGAATGTTAAGACCCCGCCCCCCAAAAAGAGGCTTTTCCTACTCAGTGATGGGCCCATCTTCTCACATCCTGGTTGTGCAGTGGAGTGAGAGGCTCCTTGGGATTCATGCCAGCCAGCCTGGAAGGGCACCTATATAGATACCTTCCCCCCCTTGTCTCTGAGTCATGGCTGATGACCAGTCCAACTGACCTCCGGTGCCAGCCATCGGCATGATGCTTCTATGACCACATGCCCTCAGATGCGTCGGGACAGAATCTCTCTTGTCAAGTTTGCAGCCTTTCCGTACAAAGAAGTCTGTCTTTCTCTGCCCAGCTCTTTTCTCCACTAGGCACAACTGGCGCTGCGCAAGAGCCATGCAGTTGGGGAAACCGTGCATGCAGCACTATAACATCAGATCGCAGACTCACCACTGGCTGCTATTGCTGCTTGAATGTCCATGCAGCATTTATAACATCAGATCACATGATTCATGCATTCTAAAACGGCACGAGCCAGTCTGAGAGACGAAGGCACCAGCATCCTTTCTAACGGAGCACAAAAACCTTAAGAGAAGTCTCTGCTTAAACTACTGGGATGCAAGTGTGCCAAATGGATCTTTTAGCATAGGGGTTCCCCAACCTTGAGTGACTCAGGTGTTCCTGGACTGCAACTCCCAGAAAGCCTGGGCAGCCCAGCTGATGGCAAAGGCTTCTGGGAATTGCAGTTCCAAGAATACCTGACTCACCCTAGGATGGGCACCCCTCTTCTAGAGCAATGCCATTGTTCTGCCCACATAATGGCCTTGACACCTTGGTGACAACCATTTCTAGGAGGGGGGTGAGCAATCTGGAAGTGTTTGGGAGGACCTAGGGAGTCTTCACACCTTAGGAGTAGGCAGAAAAAATAGGTTTCATTAGAATATCGCCAATTTAAAAAACTACAGGACTAACCCTTTGCTCTCTAGTGGGGGGGCAAATTCATATTCCCAAGATTGAAAAAAAATGGGCCAACCTCTTAAAACATATTTGAACAGGCAGGGTATTCCTCTACTCCCTGGGATCGTCTTGAGTTGATTACAGCTAATTCCCATTAGAAGTTCAAGCACCTGCGGGCAGAACTGTCAGCAAGTCTGCATTTCCTAAGGAAATGTGAAAGTGGAGCATTAGGACACTTTTACAGGGTAAGACAAGTGGGGGAGTGGAGGAGCCTTTAAATAAATAATAATAAACTTTATTTTTATGCCGCCTTTCTCCCCGCACCTGATCACTTCCCCCCTCCCTATTGTTCCCTCCATCAAACCTGCTTTAATTTTAAAGCGTGGAGGTGGGGAAGACATGACAGATGGCATAGGAGGGCATTTTTGAGGAGTCGGCTAAGCAGGGAAGGGTTACACCTTGGAGGAAGAACCTTTGACTTTCCAGATTTTTTTGGGGGGGGGGTGCTACATCTGGTTATGACGTTTGGCCAAGTTGCCTGGGGGTGATGGGATTTTTGAGCTCAAAAGATCTGGAATGCCAGAGTCTTCCCTCCTCAGGGGTTTCTGCCAATACCACGACTCCCCTTCAGCAAATGTCCCTCCTCTTTGCCCCAAGAATAACACAGGAAAGCTGAGGAACCCCATGCTTTCCTCAAAAGGGGCAGGGATGCATTAAGTTGGGTGTGAAATGATTTGTTCTGTTCATCTCATGAGGACTTAAATCTGAAGGGCTTTCAAAAAAAAGTCTTTAAAAGGCTGGTGTCATCACAAGATGCTAGTCAATAGTTTCCCACCTAGGACGTTCACATAGAAGCATACCCATTGGTCTCTCAGCACCGCGGATCCTGCATGTATTGTTTGTTATAGAACTCTAGGATTTTAACAGGTACATCTACAGCAGGCATGGCCAAACTTCGTCCCTGCAGATGTTTTGGACCACAACTCCCACAGTCCTTTGCCATTGGAAATAAAGGCTTGGAATTCTGGGAGTTGTAGTCCAAAACATCGGGAGGGACGAAGTTTGGGTATGCCTGATCTACAGGCTTTATTACAAAAACTGTGACAAAAGACTTTCCTGGCAATGGAAGTCTAAGTAACATGAATAATAATAATGTGCAAGTCATGTGTCGGAAGACAAGGATTTCCACATCTCCAAAGGAAGGTGCCGTGCGGACCTATCCCAAGAACCAAATGTACCTCTTTGGAATCTTGTTCTCTGTTGCACCACTGTAAGAGTCTAAGTGTTCTCTAGTGCCTTTCCTAGAGAGTGTTGTATGTGGTTTTGGAAACATGTTTTGGGATGTTCCTACTTCATGGGGAACCAAACTATCTCTACTCTCTTTTACTTGGAACTGCATGGGATTTCATTAAGGTGAATAGGGGTGGGGGAAGTATACAACCTATATTTTGACCACTGTGTACCTGCTAAATGCTATTATTCAGGATCTCTTTTATTTTTTTCAATTTGTGCTAATATATGTATTTAAATAAAAAGAGGATATTTTAAAAAAGCACACTCTCCACAACAATTGCTGAGAACCAGAGAGTCACTACGACAATGCAAGGATTCCCCAAGAGCCCTGCAGAACTTCATGGACCTCTAGGAAAAAACAGCAACACTGTGTTCATTATGTGACATTTATCCCAATTAAGGGTTAATTCCAGAATGAAATCAGACAATCATTTACAGTCATATCGAAATTCATCTGGGTAATCAGGGTACAGTATAAGTTTTTTTCATTGTTGCAGTAATTCCAGGCAATATCAGGTCGTCTAATCCTACAATCTTTATTTCACTGCATTGCTTCTGTGTTCCATAAACACAGAAGTAAAATCTCAAATATTCAAAATATCTCATACTATTACAGCTATGGAAAAGACTAGTTACAAATGGTTAAAAAATATGAAAACTAAACTTAAGTTGGTGGCAAATACTTAAGTCAGAATTCATTCCAAAATACAGGAATATAATAAGTACAATAGAATACTAAAAACAATGTTTTAATTGCACTCCAAAAATGCAGGAGCTTATAACCTAAAAACAGTGGCTATAACAATACTGGAGTTTTTAAAAATAAAAATTCCTTCAAGAAAACGTGTTTTCTTGACTCTAGATGCATATTAATAACATACATAAAATAATTTGAATTGCTCACTGAATCCAATCAGTTTACATCTGTGGAGGAAAATCCATGTTGATTGGTGTTGCTAGCTTTTAGAAAGGTAGCCTGCTGCTATATGATGATTGTTGGTATCTGATCTATGTTGCGTAGCATGAGGTTGCCTTGTTATGATGAGATGAATTCCTTTGTGTATTTGTTATCTCCCTATAATTTCTAGTTCTTTCAGATGTTCGTGCCTCTCTATAAACGATATCTTTTTCAGAGGAGTGGAGATCCAGGAGCCTGGAGCACCAAGCAAAACAATTGCAATAGGAAATGCTATTGCTGCATGTACTATTAACTCCAAGGGACTGTACCTAGGAATCTAGTAGGCTGCCATTATGATGATAGCATCATTGTTTAGACTAAAATTCTGGAGAGCTTGGAGAACTAAAGGGCTGACGCACCGGGCTTCTGGAACGCCTGAACATTGTAGCTGTAGGACCTACAAATCTCACCTCCTTTTATTGCAATATAAACTGCTCAACTGTCCAGACTTATGACACGGTGAGTGACTGTGCTCTGCTGGAGAGCTGGCTTGCAATGAGTATAGTAAACTGTTGCTCAAGTCTCAATTTTAAAAGCACTTGCACTTTTAGGGCTACTTTTTCTGTATAGTACCTCATTTATTATTTTAGCACATACTCTAAAATTTCACTATGTGTATACATAGTTGTCATAAGAATAAGATACAGTTTAGGTTTGTAGGCCATTGTTATGGCAAACTTTACACGGAGTTCGTACGCGATATTCAGGAGGCAGGGTACTTGATTTCACAGTTCAGAGTGATATCACCTGTCGCCTCAGTTATGGGAAGTGTGTGAGAGATGAAGAGATGGAAGTGACGAGAAGGAGAGGAAGGAGATGTTTATAACGCTTAAGGACCTACCAGATCTCCTGTGGATCTCCCTTTGTGTGTTTCCATCATACCAAGCTAGCCTTATTCGTACTGCTGTAGCTCAGATATGGATTCAATGATTTACAGTGGCTGAAATAGGCCCCTCTGTATTGCAGAATTAGCAGGACACCTGTTCTCCCCTGCGTTACATGTTGAGAGACATGGCAGGATCTGGACTCTTGTTGTGTTTTCTGGCGGACACTTGATCTATCTTCCAAATTGTGTTTGCTAGGGAGTAAGTCAGGATTGACTTAAAGGTTTATTATTTATTTATTTTATTATTTATTATTAGATTTATACCCCACCCATCTTCCCAAGGGAACTCTGGGCGGCTTACAGAGCTGATCAGGTCAGCGGGTTCAAATACAAATACACAGAATAAGCAGACGAACGACATGAATTAAAATTACGCAGCATGAGCGCACCCTTGTTCAAGCAAAAACAAAATAAAACAAAAAAACACCTCGCTGCTAACACAACAATTCCCTAAAGAAGCAATTGATGGCGGAGAGAGGGGGAAAAAAATTGTTAAGCTAAGCTAGGTCACCAAAGGCCTCGTGGAATAAGATGGTCTTCACCGCTCTGCGGAAGGTTCAAGTCATCATAAAAGGTGAACAAGGAAAGGAGACATTAGTCGAGAAATGAAAGGAATAAGTTGGTTTAGGAGAGGAATGCGGAAAAGGCAAAGGGATGCAAGTGACCCAAGAGGAGGTTGGCATGGATAACCAAGGAAGAGCCCTGCATGGGAGCTAGCACAATGTAAGCAATGCTGGGAGGAAGCAGAACACCACTGGTGACGCCAGCTTTTTGGGAAGCTCTCTTAGAGACAGAGGCGGTTACTTCACATCCCGTTTGTCCCTCCTTGCTGTCCCGCTTGGGACAGTACAAAAAAAAATCTTACTTCATGTACATAGCGTAACAGCAAAAAGTTGTCTTGACCACGCCCCTGGAACCAGGAACAGAGCGTGACAAGTTGTACCTGCGCCTGGGCTGGGGAATTCTCTTGTCACGGTTAGTTCCTGTTCCGAGACAAGGGACCGTGGGGTAACAACTGTCATGCAACAGCCAGTGTCTACCTAGTGGTCCGCGGCTGAAGCGGCATTTGACATTAGTTTCTCTATGGGAAACACCATGTAGTGCAAATGTTTATTAAAGAAAGTACTGAAAATTCTGTAGCATTGACGTGTAAATCCTGGAAGATCGGTACATTGGAATATCGAAAAAGTTTTATTTACAATATTTTTAAAAAGGGTTAGGAAAGCAAGACAAATTCAGAATTTGTCACGGAACAAGACCGTGAAGTAACAGTTGTCACGCGAGACAAGTTATCACGCCCGTGAGTAAACGGTAACAGGGACTGAACAGGGACAAAACCACGTGACTGTGAACAACGCTGTCACGGTACAAACGTAATTGCGGAACAAGTTTGGGCGTGAAGTAACCGCCTAGAGAGAACATCTTGGCAGGAGTAAGAAAGAATTGTCTGGGAGCCAGCTGAGCAAACAAGAGGTTGAATGGAGTACCCCAGTGAGAGAGTATGCTGATGCTGAGAGAGAACGGGAGAATCGCAAAGAAGAGCGGGAGAAATCCAGGTGGGAGACGAACAAGGCACCCTCGTTGCAACACCCTATGTATGGCTCAACGTCCATCTCTTTTCCGGTTCTTCTTTTCCCCTGGACAAGTGAACCAGGCATAGAGCTCAAACCTGGGCTTTGCCTGAGAGGAACAGTGTTCTGCAGCTAGATTTTGTCGCTGGGTTCGACCCCTTCAAACTTGTCACATAGATAAGTTGCCTAGCACATGAATGAATATGGTTGAGTTTCAGTGTGAATGAGTCCATTTCAGAAAAGGGGACTGAACCCACTCAACACGAATGAAGCTCTGGCATTTGCAAAATGCAATTCCTCAAGACATCCGAGAAACCCTCACACTCTTCAAGATACCACCAATGAATTGCCCCAGATGCCTTATTGCAGACTCACATCTCCCAAAATGCCTCCCCTGTAATCTGCATGGTCTACATTTTAGTTTTATGAGAACCGGCTGGCATAAAAGAAATTTTATTTAACACAACAGGACATGTGAAGCAATGACTGTTCCAGGGAAGCAACGGAAATTCCTGTGGATGATTGATTCTTGCTGCAAGACAACAAAAAGAAATGAATCAGGGAACAAGGTTGAAAGGCTAATATGGTAGAATTGGAGACTTGGAGACATGAACAGGAGGGGAAGTCTTGTCAACAGATTCTATAAGGTAAAGGTTTGTACTGGACTGAATGTTTCCAGCCTATTAGATGATCAGGAGGACACTGCAAGCTTACATGTACCGTATTTATCGGCGTATAACACGCACAGGCGTATAACACGCACCTTCATTTTAAGAGGGAAATTTTAGGATTTTTTTTTTTGGCGCCCACCTGCCCGGGTCCCTGACTAACCCACCCCCTAAACCCACCCCCAACAGTCCCGGAAAAAAACAGGCGGCCCGGCTGAAGCCCGAGCCGCAACGATGGCGCGTTCTTGTGTTGCTGCCGCAGCCGCCGAAGCCAGTGCTGGAGCCCTTAGAAGAAGGAGGAACCGGCGGGAGCGCTACGAGGGTGAAGGCTCAGCCGCTGTTGGCGCCGGGCCCCTGTGCTCTGGTCCTCCCAGACCCGTTCCCAGGAGACGCCGAGGAAGCCGGCTACCCTCCCCAGGACCTCCTCAGCCTGACCCTACCTACCCCCCCCC
>JAHTLZ010000207.1:780209-804171 GCA_023846285.1 Phrynocephalus versicolor | reverse complement strand
CAGGGAGCGGGTCCCCGCTCGCCCAGGTGCCTATCTAACCCTCCCCCCAACCCCCCCCCCCACCCACGGAGTCCCTGAGGCAACCTGGCAGCCCCTCTGAAGCTCGGGCCGCCGAACAGCTGGCGCATCCGCATGCCGGGAACAAAGGCCGCCGCTGCCGCTGGACGCCTCGCTGCAGCAGAGCCGACGGAGGGAGCCGGGAGCAGCGCGACCGGGCAGGTAAGGCCTTCGCTGGAGCCGAGAGCAGCACGACCGGAGCTGCTGTCAGACCGGCCGAAGGCGCTGTCACATTATATCGGCGTATACATCATTTGCCCCCTATTTTCAGGGGGGGAAAGTGTGTGTTATACGCCGATAAATACGGTATTCCATGTCCACTTTGTGTGCCAGATTTTTTTCTTTGAACTGTTGGTAGGTTGGACTAGACGAGTGGTTCCCAATATTGGGTAAACCAGGTAGTGTTGGACTGCAATTCCCAGAAGCAACTGGAGTTCTTTTCCGGTGGGATCGAAACGTTTTGCAACTCATCCATGTAGCTTCCTCAGTCTGAAGAAAGTTAGTAGTGAGGCCTCCAGTTTATAGGTTGCCTTGGTTTCACATCACCCTAGTCTGAATAGGCTCCTTAGGGGGGCAATGGCCTGAATAGGCTCCTTAGATCAAGAATGGGATGGTATGTGTGAAAGCCACCCCCATCCAACCCTTCCCAACATCCTTTAAGTACAAGTCTTTAGAAGTGACCTTCTTGGTGGAGGTGTGAAGTGCTTCTGATTTATTGGGGGGGGGGTCGATGAAAGATCTGTTCAAAATATTCTTCCAAATAAGCAATATAAAAGATACCAAGGGCTGAGAGTTCTGTACCAAGGGAAACCACAATTTGCATAAAGTAAAACCAGTTATGTAATAAGATTGGAATATGATGGGCACAATCACTTCCGCAAAAGATGGAGCAGAAGAATGAAGGAGCAGCTGATGCTGATTGTAGCCAGTTGTGCTAAAGCGGCTTAGACTCTGGCTTCTGAGATTTCACCTGCCCTCACACACTTGCAAGCCTACCTTTGTGGTCTCCAAGGCTAAAAGACAGCTTTTAAAATAAAATAAAATAAAATAAAATGACCAGAGGTTGAATTCTCTCGCTTCCAGTCTCCTAGGGTTGCACAGCCCTCAGTAATTGTCAGGAAGCAAAACAACATGGATCTGTCTTATTACAGTAGGACCCCTGTATCCACTGATTCATTAACCACTGATTCATTATCCATGGTTGGCAATGGAAAAAAATTAAACAAGTAATTCAGCTGCCGCAAACCAAGCTACTGTTATGTACAACAGCTATAAAGCAAGCAACTGTTGTAAAACAGCAGCCATAAAGCAAGTTACTGTCACAAAACAGCAGCCATAAAGCAAGTTACTGTCACAAAACAGCAGTTTTGGGGTTTTGGTGCTCTCTTATCCATGGTTTTCGTTATCCACGGGAAGGCCTGGAACCAATCCCCAGTGGATACCAGGATCCTACTGTAAATAGTTTTTTTTTTTCCCAAACTCTTCCCACCCAGCAATCTGGCTGACAAGGCACCTTTTCCACTTCACTTCAGTAACTCCACTGCACTGCCGATGCTGCTGCCCTGTATTTCAGGGTGCATCTTCTTTAGTTCCAATGGCGTACAGGACTTGCTATGCCTGTTGGGCCTCCTTATTGCCTTGGGCAGAAAGGAGATTGTGACCGAAGTAAACACACCCAGCATTCTTCTGCTCTCCTGCCTGAGCAAAGGGAGGTGGAAAGGGTTGGGCGAGGTATGTTGGAAGACAGCTGGCCTGCTATTGCTTGTTCTGGGTTTTATTTTGTTATTGTCCTTCTTTAATGAGTTTCCAAGGAAGCTCAGGGAACATTGTTGAACAAACACTCATCTGGAGCAGCCAGCGTTCGAGGATCTGTCTTGAGAGAAAGGGCTGGTTGACCTAGGGTTGGCCTTCCGGTGAGGTAAGGGAGGAAGATGCTAGGATTTATGAAAGGTGGAGTGGGTTTGATTTAAACCCAATTGTTCCAAATCATGATTTAAATCAGATTGTTTCAAATCACAATTTAAATCAATTTGATTTAATCCACTCTTCGGGTGGATAAAAATGAACAATTTTTTTTAAAAAAAAATCTGATTTAAATGAAAAAAAAATCCCTTTTTCCCTTTAAAAATCCATTGCTTTTTATCCACTCTGCTAGTGATTTGAAAGCAATTTTGATTTGATTTAATTCAGAACCAACCTGAATTGGTTCAACCAGGAACTGGTAGCTATTTCAGTTGTAGTTATTGTCATTATTTTTATTTTTATTTTATTGGAACCTGTGTGGAAATAACATAGCTAGCTTTGAGTGCTTTATCCCTGATTGTTTGGACTCCCAAGTGTGCACGTATCTCTCTTTGCCACATAAAGCAACAAAATACCTGTAAGACAGTCTTGTGTTTAAGGTATTCTCAAAGGCTTTCACGGCTGGGATCTGATAGCTGTTGTGAGTTTTTCAGGCTGTTTGGTCGTGTTCTGGAAGTTTTTCTTCCTGATGTTTCCTCTGTGGCTGGCATCTTCAGAGGACAAGGAGCTCAGGGAACAAGGAGTTCTGTCCATGCTCTGGGGGTAGAGAACTCCTGGTTCTCTGAGCGCCTTGCCCTCTGAAGATGCCGGCCACAGGGTCTGGTGAACTTCCAGAACATAGCCAAACAGCCCGAAAAACTCACAACAGCTATCAGTCTTGTGTTTATTCACATGGGGAGAAATTGAGTGGGATTTTATGGGTGGAGTCAGATAAGCCTAGATGCCCTAAGCACATCCGATTTCACCTGATTTCGGAAGCTAAGCAGGGTCAGCCCAGGTTAGTACTTGTATAGGAGACCACCAGGGAATACCAGGTGTTGTAGGTGTCTGGAGTAGGAACTGGCAAGCCACTCCAGTACTCCTGCCAAGAAAACTCCATGGACATGGAGTCACAAAGAGTCAGTCACGACTGTAACAACACAACGCACACACACACATGGGTGGAGTCAGTTCCCAAATGGATGAGACCATGGCCCAGATCCCTCTAGCTGTCTTCTCTCTCTGCTACTGCACTCTACGCCCTTCTCTTTTTCTCTGCCACTTCTGTAGGCAGTATGAAATTAAGGAGCCATTAATTTAGGCTGAAGGATGCAAGAATATCAGACTTGGGGTTTCTAGTGGGAGTGTTTGGACATGATTCATTCCTATACATAGGTATGCCAGGTCGGCATTTTCCTCCTGGCCTGGTTGCATCAACAGAAGCATAGATTCTAGATCAAGGGAAGTAACAGTACCACTCTATTCTGCTCTGGTCAGACCCCACCTGGAGTCATGTGTCCAGTTCTGTACACCTCAATTTAAAAATAATGTTGACAACCTTGAGCAAGTATAGAGAAGGGCGACCAGGATGGTTGAAGGTTTGGAGGAAATGTCTTACGAGGAATGGCTTAGGGAACTGGGAATGTTTAGCTTACAAAAAGAAGGTTGAGGGTGGATATGGTAACTGTGTTTAAATATTTGGAAGGATGTCATATTGAAGAGGGGATAGGTTTGTTTTCCATGGCTTCAGAGACTAGCACTTGGGGCAATGGTTTCAAACTACAGGAAAAGAGATTCCATTTGAATGTTAGGAAGAACTTCATGACGGTTAGAGCTGTTCGGCAATGGAATCTGCTGCCACAAAGGAGGGTGGTGGAGTCTCCTTCTTTGGAGGTTTTAAAGCAGAGGCTGGATGGCCCTCTGTCGGGAGCTCTGTGATGGGGGTTCCTGCATGGCAGAGGGTTGGACTGGATGGCCCTTGAGGTCTCTTCCAACTCTATGATTATATGATTTCAGAACCAAAACCTAATAACATCGGCAGCTCCTCTGCAAGAAATAATTGCAAAATAGTATAATGGATAGGGAATGAATGGTTTAAAAATCTGCTTTGCACACAAACATTGATTTCCACCCCCCTCCTTCAAGCATGTTTCAGATCTTCCCTCCGCACTTGAAGACTTGGGGAAGCATAACAATTCCCTGACGTTTCAGCCAGCAACCCTATACATAGGAGGTGTGGGATTCCAAGATGGTGGTTAAGAAACTGCCTTGTGAATAACTGAGGCTGACAGTTTGATTTATCTTACCAGAGCCTTCAGTGTTAGGGTTCTTGGAATTCACAAGCACCTGTGAGAAAGGGCAGAAAACAAGCAATTACTTAGGTCGGGTGGTAATTTTTAAAAAATTACTAATTTGTCATGTACCAGTAGTAATTCGATCCTTTTGGACTGCAGAAGTACAGTATATAGCCCACCTTGCAATTTGCCTGGTACAAAAAGAAACAATGTTAGCTCTACTAATCTGACACTGGTCAAAAAGCTGAGTTTCACCTTCCATCACCGAGAACATAGTAGTTGAACTCCTAGATGAGAGCCAAGGTACAGGCTTGCCTTGGGCGAGGGTGAGGTGTAGAAACTGGGACCTGAAATACTAGAAAACAGGTATACCTTAAGAATTGGGGTACTTTTGGTCCTCCGCTCTCATCATTGCCATGGGGTGTGTGGGGTGATGGTGGGACTGGTGGGAGATGTAGGTCAGGGGTGTCCAGACTTTTTGCAAGGAGGGCCAGAATTGCTGAGGTGAAAATGTATGTGTGTAGGGGGGGAGGGGCGACCATTCAGCAGCATTTGGCCCCTGGGCCAGACTTTGGACAAATCTCTATAATATGCAAGGAGGCAGGGAGGACACTGCAGCAATGGAGCTGGGGACGGGTAGCTGCTGCTGGTGTTGGACAGAGGCGGGGAGGGCAAGCAAACCGTAAAACTGCAAACTGACGCCTCCATCCGGTATGGGGAGAGGCCAGCTGGCAAGGATGCATGACAGGCTGAGCCAGCTGGGAAAAGAGGCTGCGGGCCACTCGAAATTTGAAAACGGGCTGCATTTGGTCCCCGGACCTCACTTTGGACATGCCTGATGTAGGTTAAAAGCCCTGGAGGGCTCCCTTCCCAGTTTAGATGCTGTTTTAACTCCTCCTACCCCTAGTGTAACATCTTCCTGTGGTCTTGTAGGAAAAGTTGGTGAGACTGGGAGGATTTTTTGTGACATGTGACATTTTCCCCCTGCAGCCTGTGTCTGAATTTATAAGTGGGTTTAGACACGTTTATGAGGAAACCTGGCGAGAAAGTCTAGATTGCTCACCAGCGGGTTTAAAGCTGCTTGTTGAGTTCAAGTATAGGTGGCAGAAAAAGTATGACATGTCAGAGAGATCCATCAGTGGTTGATTGGTGCACCACTGGCCCGAACCACGTTCTGCTGTTGCTTCCAGGTGAGACAGCCAGGGCCTACCAACACTGAAATGTGTGCACCTTCATAGGGTATTTTTGTCCAAGGCTCCCTGGGACCCACAGCTGGCATCGGTGTCATTTATCTTGGATGGATTTAAAAGGGTGTTGGACAATGGAGAATGGAGTTTTTGTAATTGCTTGTTATAGTGGATATATAGTCTCCTTATTAGTAACAGATCTGGAGGACTGCCGGCTGGTCTGAGGAAAGGCACAACACTGCAGCCATCTTTGCTTCCTCTGTTCATGCAGTGTTTGAAGCAGATGTCATATATGAGAAACTGGGAATATTAATTCTTTATTTAATGAATTTATTTAAGATATTTTTACCCCACCTTTCTCCTTAAAAAGACCCAAGGCGGCTGAGTTTTTCAGCATGCTAGGACCAAATAGCAGCATATTGAGGGACCATGGAAGACAATTTACTCATTACTTGAATCTATATTGATGTCATGTGAATTTCAGTATCCAGCCTTGAATGGCTTTAAAAAGGGGTTGGAAAATGGAGGACATGTTTTTTGTGATGACTACTCATAATAATGATCATGTGGCAACGAGTTGGTTCTCACTTGTGGTGACCCCTTTCAGGTTTTCCCAGGTAGAGAAGACACAGAAGTGGTTTCCCATTCCCTTCTTCCTGGGGAGAAGGAGGGGGGGAGCTGTGGGACTCTGCAGCTGCCCCAAGGCCACACAGGCTGGCTCTACTCACAGGAGGTCCAGCGGGGAATCGAACTCCTAACCTCTGGCTCCAAAGCCAGAGACCTAAACCACTGAGCTGTCCGGCCAGCTGAATACTATTCCTATGGGAAAACGAAAAATGAAACAAACGAAGCGGAAATTTCCGTTTCATTTTGTTTCGTTTTTCTTTGATGGGTCAGTTCATTATTCGTTTCGTTAGGTAAGGAAACGAATAACGAAATGAATTAAAAATTTGTTTCATGCTCATCTCTACTATTGATAGTGAATATATATATCACCCCTAGGAGAAGAGTTTCAAGTGAGAATCTGCTACCTTGTGTGGTCATGTCTTGCTTGTGGGCTTCTCAGAGGTGCCTGGCTGGTCCCAATATTTCTGGGGAAGAGTTCTGGAGTAGGAAAGTGTTTGGTCTGATCCCTCAGAGCCCTTCTTATGTTCTTAAGGTCTTATGAATGACAGCTGCCGAGTCGAGATTGTGGTCCCGCTGAATTGGTGCAAAGGAAACTGGAGAGGTTTAAAACTCAGCATGGGGTAGGCCGCAAGGGAGCCCTGAACCATCATCTTGCTTATATTTTCATGACCTTGAAAAAGCCACTTCTGTGGTTTTTCTCTTCCTCTGAGTCCGGAGCCTAATCTCCACAATGAGCATGATTATTTTTTATGATTTAAACCGTATCCGTGCCCTTTGGAAGACAAGGACCAACAGAGGCGGGGTGAGACCGAACTGGAAGGGATTGACTCACAGCTTGCTAACGCTCTCATGCAGAGCTTTAAAATTATCTTTTGTTTGCCAGGCCGGCCTGGCCGCTAGTTTTCTGACCAGCAGCCCCTTCTTAAGCGTATCAAAACAGAAACCGGGTGCTCCAATGTGGAATTGCTGAGAGGTTTTCTCCTTAATAAGCAGGCTTAAGATGGCAACCTGACTTTGAGCGGTGACTGGGATGAGTAGCGGGCATGATCATGAAGAAACGGAAGCAAGATGTTAGGTTTTCGGAACCTTTTGCCCCAAAGTTAGATACGGCCTGTGGTGCTTCCCCCCCCCCCCCCGCCGCTAGCCCACATGAGCCAAAAATGTACGGTCTCTGCTTCCCACCCACACACTCTGGCCTACGCTGAAGCTTTAAAAAGAATCTCCAAAGGCCAGGCAGGAGTTGCTGTTATAGGGAACCTCAGTCTTTAATGAAAACTGAGGGATTCTGGTTGCCAGGAAAGTACTGTATCAGAACAAACACAGAGGTCTTTTGACTTCTTCACAATTGCTTGTGGTTGCCCCGAGGATTCCTGATTCACACCGTCTTCAGGCAGGTTGTGGTCTGTCGGCTGCAGAACCAAGTGTGGCTTGATCAAGGTGACTATGAAACCCGGGCAAATAATTAATTTTGCAGGCGGCTTCAGAAAGGATTGAGGAGTATGTATAGCGGAGTGGTGGTGGTGGCTTGCTTCAAATGTCAGAGAAAGGTGAGATCAGGCCACTCACCGACACCCTCCCTAAATTTGCACACATCATTTGTATGATAAAATCACTGTAGAAGCATTTCAAGTAGACAAATGGTATCTTTACTTACCATCTGAAGTTGTAGTCAGAAAGGGGAAAGAGGATAAAAAGGCGGATGCTCAGAGGAAGAAAAAAAAAACAATGGAAGTGGAAAACAAACAGAAAGAGGTTGCAGACAAGGGCTTGCTTCTTCAAATGCCAGAGGTGGGAAAATAACTTTTCCAATCAAGTTAGTGGCAAAGCACAATCCTATTAGATTGTAAAGTCGCCTTCACACAGATACCCCGTGTTAATGCATGCAAGATTGCTATTATCCCACCTGTCTGAGGCCTTCTCATAGCCATGGCTGCTCCTCCAGGCACACACCATGTAACTTCTGTAGTGACCACAAATGCAACGCTTCACATGGTCATGTTTGACACATAAGCATGGCCTGTTAGCTACCTCAAATATCAAATCTTGCAGTATGAACTGGCTCAGGTGCTAAGGTCATCAGGAGAGGGCTGTCTCTTCACTCCTCCTCCACCCTCACAGGTGCCTCTCAGAAGGACACATGAAAGGGCCTTCTCTGTTGCTCCCAGACTCTCCCGCTGGAGGCCAGGACTGCCTCATCTCTGATGTCTTTCCAGAAACAGGCAAAGACCTTCCTCTTCAGGCAAGCTTTCTCTGAATGAGGGACTACCTACTATGTGACTTTTAGATGGATTACCACACATGATTGCACTGACTGATCTCATAAGAATACCTATGTTTTCCATGTTAGTTTCTATCCTCATAATTGAATTTTTCTTTTTTCTTTTAACTGTTCACGTGCTTTTTAGCTTTAATGTTGCCTTTTAATTGTAGTAAGACGCCTCTTCTAATTCCCTGTTCTTAAAATTGAATATGTCTTTAAAATGTTCTGGACCGTATATTGTCCCCCATTATTGTAAGCTGCCTTGAGTCCTTTTCCAAAGGGAAAGGTGGGGTGAAAATATTCTAAATAAATAAATAAATAAATAACTATAGGAACAGGACTTCTGGATAGCTTAGTTATTCAGGTCTGTGACTGCAGAACCAGTTGGGAGTTTTCTATGACATTGACAACAATTGACAATTAAAGATCCAATAACGGAATTCAGCATGCCATTTCACAGAGGAACGGGTATATCAAAGGGACAAATACAGGAATTATGGGCTTTGTATGAGTACAGCTGCTCTAGCAATTGAATATTTAGATTTGGGAGGTTCTAGTAGATTGTTGGCCATGCCATCTGGGGGATTCTGGGAATCATGGTTCAGAAAACATAACATTTTCAAATTCTGAAAGTGCAGTGCTACTGTCAAAGATGGAGAAATTCCAGGGCATCCATAAATACCTACTTTGGGTCCTGGGTATAAGCAGGAATTCGTCCATATTAAGGCAGTAAGCTTTGTCTTTAAAATCCTCAATACAGTCTTCAGCAGGATGGAGAACACGGGCTGGGGAAGGAAGAGAGATCCAGTTCATATTCTGGAGGAGCTCTTGAGAGACTTGGAGATTCTGCGCTTACTATGCAACTCTATGAAAGTATTGGGGACTTTTTTTTTTTAAAGAGGAGATTCTAGGAATTTAGTTACTCTTCTTAGATAGAGTATATAAGGTAGAGAAAACAAGAGAAAGGTGACGTGATCAGGCCACTCATCAACATCCTCTCTAGTTTTGGACACACAGTTTGTATGATAAACTAGAAAAAGGTATCTTTGCTTACAGTTACCATCTACAGTTATAATCGGAAGGAGAAAAGAAAAGAGGAATGTTTAGAGGAAGAAGAAGAAGAGCTATCAACAAAAGAATAGAAGCAGAAAACAAACAGAAAGAAGTGGTGGGACAGGAGCTTGCCTCAAATGCCAGAGGTAGGAAGATAACTTTACCAATCAAATTATTGGCAAAGTACAATCACATTAGGCTGCAAATCACCCCTTCCACTGATACCCAGTGCTGGTGCATGCAAAATTACTTTTATCTCATCAGAAACATCACATCTGCCTGTCTACTGAATGCAGGAGTAGGGGAGGGGGTGAAGGAAGACTCACAGTACAAAAGGATCCTTTGATAGTCTTGGTCCGTTTCCTGGACAATGATGGAATCAGGACATTTGGCAGAGAACAGCTCTGTCCTCATGTGGGGGCGGCCTGGAAGGAGTCAAAAACAGAGGAGGGAAAGTTTATGGGCCAAGTGGATGGAGAGCAAGGTTTGCATGCTAGGGATACCCATGCGATAGAACCTTTCTAGGGCTGTGCCACTTCCAAATGCAGCTGACTGAGACAACTGCCTATTGGTTATGTCCTTCTGTGTGAAAAAGAAAAGGCCCCGCATGTGGAAAGCTAGTCCATCAGGGACCAGTTTAGTTCATCCCCAAGGCCTGCACTCCAGCAAATGATGAGAAATTCAGTAACTGAATGTAGAGATCACATCTACTGGGATGAGTGTCGTTCTTTTCAAAAGCAAAGCAAAAGCAAAGTGTTCTGCTTATATACCGCCCCATACCGCTTCAAGTAGTCTCTGGGCGGTTTACAGTTTTTTTAATTATAGAATGCAGGCTACATATTACCCCCCCAGCAAGCTGGGGACTCCTTTTACCGACCTCGGAAGGATGGAAGGCTGAGTCAACCTTGAGCCTGCTGCCTGGGATTGAACCCCAGGTCGTGAGCACAGTTTTAGCTGCAATACAAGCATTTAACTACTGCGCCATGGGGCTCCATCAGAGGAACCCTAAGGAGGCAGTAACCTATAAAGCACAAACACAACAAAAGCATAAAATATGATTTATCTAGAACACTTGTCTTGTGCTAAGATATGTCTAACAGTTAAAGCAGGGGTGGACAACTGTGGACAACGGACAACACTCGCCTCCCTCCCCCTCCTCAGTGCTATTACACTGCAGTTCCCATGGTTCCTCCTAAGAGGTTCTGCTCCGAGTTACAGTCCAGCAGCTGGAGGGTCACAATTCAGCACAACCATGGTAAAAGAGAAACTAGCCACCTATGCTTTACCTGTGAGACCGGCACATTTATAAAGACCAAGGATAAAACCATAGAGGTTGAATGTGAAGGTTCCTGATGTTTCAGGAAGGAGCAATGGTTCAGGGTGTGACTGTACGGCTGAAGAAACACAGGCTGTGGTTTGCATCCATGGAAATCAGGCTTCCCTGGATGCATTCGCTGTAGATGTCAAGATTTATAAGAGCTGGCAGGGAGTTCGGTTTACAATGAGAGCCAAGAGCAGAACCTGCCTAAACAAGGTGCTAACAAGTGCTGGTTGGCCATTTCCACCTCTTCCTCTTCCTCTTCCTCTTTCCCTCCCTCTCTTTTATTGGCCTCCTAGTTCTAGCAAAACTGAGAACCTATGTGGAAGTAATAATACAATTCTATTCTGCTCTGGTCGGACCGCACCTGGAGTACTGTGTCCAGTTCTGTGCCCCTCAATTTAAAAAAGATGTTGACAACCTTGAATGGGTCCATAAGACGGTAACCAGATGGTTAAGGAATAACTTAGGGAGGTGGGAATGTTTAGCCTTACTAAAAGAAGGCTGGGAGGGGATATCATAGCCATGTTTAAATATTTGAAAGGATGTCACATTGAAGAAGGGACTAGTTTATTTTCCATGGCTTTAGAGCCTAGGACTTGGAGCAATGGTTTCAAACTACAGGAAAAGAGATTCCATTTCAACATTAGGAAGGATTTCATGATGGTTAGAGCTGTTTGGCAGTGGAATTTGCTGCCATGGAGGGTGGTGGAGTCTCCTTCTTTGGAGGTTTTTAAGCAGAGGCTGGATGGCTGTATGTCAAGTGTACTGTGATGGGGGTTCCTGCATGGCAGGGGTTGGAGTGGGTGGCTCTTGAGGTCTCTTCCAACTCTATGATTCTGTGATTTCTATGTATGGCCATTTGCCTCAGGCCATCACACTGCCTCCTCCTCCACCAACACCACCACCACCACCACCTTCTCCTTCACCTTCACCTTCTCCTCTTCCTCCTCCTCCTCTTCCACCTTCTCCTTCTCCTTCACCTCCTCCTCCTCCTCCTTCACCTCCTCCTCCTCCACCACCTTCTCCTTCACCTCCTCCTCCTCCTCCTCCTTCATCGTTACCTTCTCCTGCTCCTCTTCCTGCTCCTCTTCCTGCTCCTCCTCCTCCTTGTTCTCCTCTTTCTTCTTCTTCTTCTTCTTCTTCTTCTTCTTCTTCTTCTACTACTACTACTACTACTACTACTACTACTACTACCACCACCACCACCACCACCACCACCTTCTGTCATACAAAAAGGAACTTTACAGCCATCGTTATTAACACAAAATGCCGAGTGAATTGCTTCACATTATCAATAAAAGGAATTATCCCTTGGCTAATCCAGTCCATGTGCAACTGTTATTGATGTCTTCTAGGGGTGAGATTGTCATCATTGTTGGCAGAAAAGCAAGTGGGAGCTCACCTTCTGTGCCCAGATCTGCACTTTGTTCCTTCAGCAAGTACACCCATGACTTGGGCACACACTGGCCTGTTTTCCTAGGGGAAGAAGGGAGCAGAGGAAACATCATGAGTACATGGGACAGGTCAGCAGCCAAGTACAGCAAGTAGAATTCTGAGACAGGGTTGGAGAGCTACAAGAAATGAAATATAGCTGTGTGCGACCCGTCTCCAAAGTCCAACATACGTATCTTCACTGGAATTCTAAAATGCCAACCTACAAGCTTTCCAGCCCAGCAAAAACCTTTTTCAGGCTAGGCACTGCAGAGGTTGGTGACTGAAGGCAGAAGTAGTCCAGAACTTATTCTGAATTGATGTCAAAACTTCAGGATCTGTCATTAAACCCAAAGTTTTAAGACTGACTGCACAATTATAAAATCAGTTCAAGGTGCATTGGTAGTATTAGGTTTCACCACAAAGGGTGAAGGTTCTACTCTAATTTTCCATCTCTAAAAACAAGGCAATGCCAATCTTTTAAAAATAAATTTCTGGGTTTTTTTTTCTAAAATACTCTCTTGATTTTTACTCTCTTGCTTAACAATGTATTCAGTTGGGGGTGCAGATTAAACCAAGGGAAGATTCCTTATGAATACATCTTGTCTGGCTTTCCCTTAGAAATGTATAAGCACAGGTGGATTTATAGAAAAATTGACTGATGGACGCTTGAGCATCTGACTAGCCTGATGTGCAGAGATAAGGTGGAGAATGGATAGGGCAGTGTCTCTTCACCAGGCACCCTTGAGATGCACTGGACTACATACAACTCCCATCACCCCAGACTGGATGGCATGAATGACAAATTGGGTGTGCTGAATAAATTACAAGCTGACTGCATGGTGTTCCTGGGATTCTACCTGAAGATTTGGCCTCTGGCCTCAAAACCTTTGTTCGTTACTCTGGTTCCACCACAAGACAGAGAGAGGGAAGCTGAGGGAACCGCCCTTGCCTCAGGTATTGTATATGTTTAGCTGCCATTGAAGGGTCAAAAGGCCATTTTCCTCGATCCCCTCTCAAAGCTGTGAAGTTTCCCCATCACTGAAGGCTTTCAAGATGGCATTTGACGGCCATCTGTCAGCCTTTAAGTTGACATTGAGTGAAGGGGAAGGGTTTAGACTTGACAGCCCCTTCCAACTCCATTATTCTATGATTGGGGGGCATTGGGAGTGAAAGACACACACACACACCCCAGTTCCTCCCCTCCTGTGGAGGTGGTGCGGTGGAAAAGAAGCAGTCCACGCTGGCTGAAGCTTGTGGCTATACTGTACTGCTCTCTGTTGCCAGGATACCAGATAAGCAGAAGGGCAGCTTATTTGACAGCCCTTGGCCTTCATTGATTTGTGTGTGAACATGAGCTACCTGGCACTGCTCCTGAAAAGATGAAGAGTCATCTTTTGACACAGAAACACACTCTTTGGGAAACTTCCCAGAGGCACAATCAGTTGGCCCCTACCACTGCATGTGTTTCAGAGGTGTTCTTCTTTTATATCAGGCCTGCCCAACAGGTAGACTGTGGGCTACTGGTAGCCCGCAAAGAGTTCAAAAGTAGCCTGCCGGCCATCAATAAAAAAAAGGTGAGGGGATAAGTTCTCAACCCCTCCCTCCCCCATCCCAAGGACCACCACTGCCCCAGCAAAGTTCTGGGTCCTGCCAGCCCACTGTCTCAGCCGAGAGGGGCAGTTCAAGGGCCATGGCGCATTGAAATCGGTTCCTTCCAGAACAGATTAATTGGTTTTCAATGCATTCATATGGGAAACCGCTGCTCTACTTACAAAAAGTTTTACTTATGAACATGTGCTCGGAACGGATCAAATTCGTATGCAGAGGTTTTAGTGTAGTAGCCCTCAGGCACTTTGGGCTGGGAAAAGTAGACCTTGGCCTGTTCAAAGTTGAACAGCCCTGTTTTGTATTATCAAACACAGTGCAAGGCCCAAGGGCCTTGCTACAAACTGTTGGAGGTTATTTTACAACCTCACATGCTGCCTGTAGTTTATTTGTCTGGGAAGGACTGTCAATCTAACCAGCACTAAAAGCAATAATTCCTCCCTACCTCAGAATCCAAAGAGAGATCCGCCTCACTGTTGAGAGCTCCCTTTCCCTCTCTTTGTGTCTGTTGAAGCTAGTACAGTGGACCCTTGTATAACAAACAGTTTATACAACATAAAAAATTCTGGAGATAGGGAAATTTGCTTAACATAATCACCTATGGGGAGACTCTGTACAACATAAAAATAGGATTACTGTTTCAATGCGTTCCTATGGGAATTTTTATAAAGGAAAATTTGCTTAACATAATTTCATTTGGAATGAATTAATTCCTTTATACAGGGTACCACTGTAGTTAGTTGGCCATTATCTGTTCACGACTCAAAGGAATGAAACTGTTTTATGCATTCTACTACTAATGACTCTGAGGCCGTTGTTGAGACTGTAAGTGCCAGTTAATGAGAATGGTTGGATTATCTCGAGGAACTTGAAGCTGTCTTCCTTTGCGGATCTGTGTCCTTCTACTATGTATCAAAAGGAGAATACCAACCAGGAATTCAAAACACTGCAACACAATTTTGTCCCTGGGTCGTAGGCGGGATAGGAGGGAAAAAGAAGGGTGCTTTGATGCAGAGGCAAGGAAGGGTGAAGAGAGAAGAGCTTACAGTCGGATGGCAGCCTGGAGTTGCAGCCGTTCAAGGCTGTCACTCTGAGTCATTCTAAACAGGGTGCTGTCGATGCCGGTGAAAGTTGCCAGAGAAGAAGTGGATGACGAGGCGGCGGCTATGAAGAACCATCTTCCGAGATACTGCAAAAACAAGTGGGATTCCTCTGTGAATAAAATATTGCATGGTGGGATGTGTCTTTTTGGAGCTTAGGTAGGGTCTGCTTTCCGAGGCATGGCCCCTCTGACTACAGGCTCTGTATTTTGACTGCCCGTGTTTAGAACCTCACTGGGTGCAGGAAGTGGCAAAGGCAGGGGAAATAGGTCGGGATGGGTTCGGAAACAAATAAGCACGTTTCCAGCTCTTCACTACTGAAAATGTACAGTGGTACCTTGTATAAAGGAATTAATTCATTCCAGATGAAATTATGTTAAGCAAATTTTCCTTTATACAAATTCCCATAGGAATGCATTGAAAATGGAGTAATCCCATTTTTATTTTGTACGGATTTTCCTCATAGGCAGTTATGTTAAGCAAATTTCCCCTATCTCCAGAATTTTTTATGTTGTACAGATTTTATGTTATACAAGCTGTTTGTTATACAAGGCTCCACTGTAATCCCTTGTGGCTTAGTTAATTTAAAGTACTGTGTCAACATGGCTCAAATAAATAGAGACCGGTGTGCTTACTATAAGAATGTACAAGTGGGACTAAAAATATGCCGGCTCAGCTTCCCATGGACTCACGAAACTTATTGGGTAACTTGAATGACTCCCTGGCTTTCAGCCTGGCCCACCTCACTGGGTGGTCGCTGTGAGGATAAAGGGAGGGCAGGGGAAGAGAGCCATCAAAGCTCCCCTGAGCTTATGGGATGACACTGATTACAGTGGCGATAAATGTGACTAATGTGGCAATAAATAAATTTACTCCCTCACAAAGTCTGTGAAGATTCTCAGTCATCCAGGTGAGTTTATCTGAAAGTTGAGTCATGGCAACTGGACTTCTTTTTCTTTAAAGATAGAAACGTTTTTCTCCTCATCCAAACAGCTTCATCAGTCTGAATAAAGCTAGTGTGAGTCCTCCATCTTATAGTCCACTTTCACCTCTTGTCACCCTGGTCTGAAATAGGTTCATAAGATGAACAATGGCCTGAACAGGCTTGTTAGACCAGGGCGACAAGAGGTCAAAGTGGACTATAAGATGGAGGACTCACACTACTTTTATTCAGACTGATGAAGCTATTTGGATGAGCAGCGAAACGTTTCTATCTCAAGAAAAAGAAGTCCAGTTACCATGACTCAACTTCCAGAGAGAATCCCTCACAAAGCATTACATAACTTTAGTTTGCTCATCACGGTTGCTCTGTACAACCATTTCATTACACACACACACGGACACCAAAACATATACCCACAAATGTCTGTGGAAAAGGAGAGTGCCTATTTCTACTGTTGTTATTATGCCACAGCTCGTTGGTAGGGGGAAAGCATTAATTTCTGCATTTTGTAGAAATGGCTGGGGCACTAGAACTCTGAAGATAAAAATATCATATGGCAACTTTTTGTCGCAACTCTCACTGGCAGCTGCACACAAGTAAAAATGGTGGTACAGTATTAGAAACATAATTTTGGGTTGAATAATGCCATTATTGGGTTAGAGCCAGTGTGGAAATAGTTAACCATACGTTGAGCATCTCGCATAAGACTTCTGTTAGGGTCAGCATAAGTCAGAGGCGACTTGATGGCACAGAAGAACAGCACAAAATTGTGCTTATGAGGCAAGCTTTCAAGCACTTCAGAATTCTGGTTCAGACTTGGATGGTATAAAATGTGAGAAAAAAGGACAATACAGACAGGTCTAAAAATCAAGCCAGATATAACGGCCATTGTTTTTTGAAGGTAGATTTCTTAAAAGATGGAGATGACAAAGAGATGACAGTTTTTATTTACTATTATATGGTTAATTGCCTTTCAGCCTTGTCATTTATTGTTTTTTTCTGACCCATTTTTTATCATTTGTGAGCCACCTTGGGCCCCTTTCACCATGAGGAAGGCGGCAGAGGAATTAAACAATAATAAATAAATATATTAACTGTTAAACAAGAGGTGTCTCAGTATACATTTATATTCTTCCCTCTCTCTGTAGACAAACCTGGCTGTGACCCCCTGTGGAATGGTTTGTTTGAGAGGCACAAATGCCCTTTAATCTTTTATTTTACCAACTTTTAAGACTGCAGTATATCTTGCTCCAATATAAGGAGAAAATGGTGGGTGGGGTGGACTGTGTTCCTTATCAAAGGCAATGAATTGGTCCATAGCCTTTTGTCTGCACTGAGAGGGAAGACTATATGTTTTGGGGTGGAGGGGAAACCCTGTCTCAACTGAAAGGGCAAACTTTTATACAGCATTATCTTGCCAGCAATCCAGATTAAAAAACAATGGCTATAACATCCAGCCTGGTTTCGTCTCTTGCTTCCTAGTGTTTGTTCTCATTCTTCCCTCTGTCCAATGTTGGATGGAACTGGAAAGCCCTTTCCGCCCCTTAGCTAATCCGGTAAGAAGCTGGAAAGAATTTCCGGAAGGGTAGCCAAATAGCCTGGATAAAAGAATCCCATGCTTATCACTCACTACCCTCTGTTAATTGACCGACTGAGCCCTCGGATGTTTGTACTGTGTGATTGGCAGTAGGATGGGGAATGGTCAGTGTTAATAACAGCAATAAAAAGTCCAAGGGCACCTAAAAGCGAACAGATTTTATTTGGCTTATGCTTTCTCAAAGCACAGCCTGCTTGAGACACATTTCTTTTGCCTTAATTATGTCATCCTGCATTAAATAATAATCAAAATAATAGAACTGCAGAGCTGTTGTTGACAGCTCCTGTCAAGAAAACACAGCAGGGATCAAACTCCACAGCCAGATGCCTAAAGCACTGAGCTATCCACTGAGCTCTTCCCTCAATACCCACTAATCTCAGCCTTAACTAGGCTTGTGGTATATAAGCAAGAAATTCTGCAGAACGCTGCACTCTGTGAGTCTCATGTTGAAATAAATTGTACAGTGGTACCTCTTAAGACAAATGCCTTGTAAGACAAAAAAAACTCATAGAAAGAATTTTTTTCTCGGAATAGCCAATCTTTGTATGACAAAAAAATCCCTATGGGATGCTTCACAAGATGAAAAACCATTCTGCATATACCTGGGGGGGGGGGCACACTGTTATTTTTGTGTTTATTCTAGCCTCCAGAACAGATTAATCCATTCCCAATGCATTCCTATGGGAAACCACATTTTGTAAGACAAAATCTTCTTAAAACAAATTGACCTGTAGAATGAATTAAATTTGTTTAACCACTGTACACTGAAATACTGTGCTGGAAGAAATTTGCTAGCCTCTGAGATGCCAAAACGGCCTGGGTCCAAGCTGCCTCAAGATCAAATCTTGCAGTATGAAATGGCTCGGGTGCTAAGGTCATCATGAGAGACCTTTCTCTCCATCCTGCCACCTTCACAGGTACGTCTCGTGGGAACCCATGAAAGGGCCTTCTCGGCCGCTGCGCCCAAACTCTGGTACTCACTCCCGCTGGAGGCCAGGACTGCCCCATCTCTGCTGTCTTTCCGGAAGCAGGCAAATATTTTCCTCTTCGGCCAAGCTTTCCCTGAATCGGGGATTTCCTACTATGTAACTTTATATAGATTACCATACATGAGACTGATTTTCCTAAGAACACCAGTGTTTTCCATATTATCTTCCACCCCCCTCATAATGGATTTTTCTTTTCTTTTTGCGTGCTCTTTGTAGCTCTACTGTTTCTTAAATGTTCTGGGCTGTATATTGTCCCTCATCATTGTAAGCCATCTTGTGTCCTTTTCTAAGGAGAAAGATGGGGTAAAATATTCAAATAAAATTAATATATTTGTTGCATGAGCTTCTTTTTCACTTTCATGTGTCTCAGCTAGGAAGCCCCTTGTCCACAGTGACTAGTTTGCAGAATGCTACATCTGAGGTTTATATTCTGAAAAGGGAAACATTTTAGAACTGAAACCATTTGAGAAGCAGTGACTCAGTGGCTTCCTGCCATGTTGTCCTAGTCAGTCTGTGTTGTCAGGTTTTTTTTTCAACACCTGGCAACACTAATAAGGTCATTAAGGCCTGTAAGATCTTCAATTAGTGGTTCACCGTTCCCATGTCACATCTTGAGTTTCCAGGATTGGCTGTGGTTCCCAACCTTGGGTCCCTAGATATTCTTAGACTACAACTCCCAGAAATCCTGGCCAGAACAGCTAGTGGTGAAGGCTTCTGGGAGTTTTAATCCAAGAACTTTTGGGGGTCAACACTGGGAATCACCGGACTCGGGATTTGACCTCAAGTATGTATCCCAGGTCCTAATCAGACACCAGACACTGTACCACCCAGCTCTCTTCCTTCCCGGTACCCACAGTTATTAGCCTCGCAGAAGCATCCTGTTTGGAGATTTTTTTGTTTTGTTTACCTGGTTGCGGTTCAGCTCGCTGGCATGCAGCTTTACGGGACCGTCACACACGGAGAGGGCATCCACAAAGACCCCGTAGAGGTAGACAAGGTAGCACCATGGGCCTTCCATCATCAGGGGGATTTGCTCTTTTGAATCAGCCTTCGCTTTGCTTGCCTCCTGCAATTATTACCTTTGCCCCCTGGCATGTTAAATGTTTAGCCTTCCGAGGGCTAGAGTCCACTTTGGGTCCTTGTGTATTTTATTTATGTGGGTGAAACTGAAATCCAGAAAGATTCTCTCAAGCAAAAAGTCAGGCACTGAGAACAAACAGAGATCCGTGAGAGGATGCTTTTCATGTTTTCGTTGGTGTGGAGTTGGAATTCATCAAGAATTTTCCCTCCAGCTTGCTTAGACATTTCTATTAACCCTTCCCTTCCCTTCCCTTTCTTTTTCTGCTGCTGTGTGTGACTTGTTCTGTGGGATATCTGGTTAGTTTAAACCAGTATGTGCCTGGTCTAGTTTATCCCACAGTACAAGGCAAACACATTGCCTCAGCCCTCAAAACTAATTACAGTGGACCCTTGTATAACATACAGCTTGTATAACATAAAATTTGTACAACATAAAAAATTCCGGAGATAGGGAAAATTTGCTTAACATAATTGTCTATGGGGCAAATCTGTACAACATAAAATGGGATCACTCTGTTTTTAATGCATTCCTATGGGAATTTGTATAAAGGAAAAATTGCTTAACATAATTTCATTTGGAACGAATTAATTCCTTTATACAAGGTACCACTGTATGATTCAGTGTGTGTGGAGGTGGCGGCCAACTGTAGCCAACCAGATGCTCTTGAATGACAACACCTATCAACACTAGCCAGAATAGTGTAGAAGAAAGAAATCTCCAACATGCCGCCTGATCTGGGATTCTGCAGACTTCTCCTCTCCCCTCAGTTCCCTCCCAGTTTTGAAGTCCAGTGTCAGAAGGGGTGAGGAATCATCAGACATTTATTTAATTCATCCTCTGCGTCGTCTTGTCCAACATTGTGAACACACTTTCAACCAGTGACGTCTTCCGAGGTGGACAGAGCGCTTGACCGCGGTCATGGCACCACATCCTCCCTTGATCCTTGCTTGGCCTGGCTAATAAAATTGGCCAGGTCGGTGACCACGGATTGGGCCACAGCAATAATTAATGGGTCTCTCCTTGAGGGCCGGGTACCCCTGGTCCTCAAGGAGTCACTCATTAGGCCCATCCGTAAGAAGGTGAATGTGGCAACTGGCGATCTTAACAACTATCGACCAGTTGCCAACATTCCCTTCACGAGTAAGGTCTTGGGGAGGGTGGTGGCAGATCAGCTTCAGGCTGTTCTGGATGAAACTGATGCCCTTGATCCATTCCACTCTGCGTTCAGGCTGCAGCACAGCATGGCACGGAAACAGTATTGGTCGCCCTTCAGGATGACCTACTGAGGGAGGCCGATAGGGGCAAGATGTCCTTGTTGGTCCTTCTTGAGCTCTCAGAGGCCTTTGATACCGTCGACTATGGTATCCTCCTGGGGAGGCTCTCCGAGTTGGGAGATGGGGCCCCCGGCTTGGTGTGGTTCACTTCCTTCTTGGAGGACGGTCCCCAGAGAGTGGAGATTGCTCTCGAGGCTGGACTACTGCAAAGCTCTCTACGTGGGGCTGCCCTTGAGGCTGATGCAGAGACTCCATCTGATCCAGAACACGGCAGCCAAATTGCTGACAGGGACTAGGACAGTGATGGCGAACCTATGGCACGGGTGCCAAAGGTGGCACTCAGAGCCCTTTCTGTGGGCACCCGACATCTCCCTTTCATAGCCACCTTTATACAGGTTAAATTACTCTATTGGCACTTTGCAAAAAAAAAAATAGTGGGTTTTGAATTGCAGTTTGGGCACTCGGTCTCTGAAAGGTTCGCCATCACTGGACTAGGAAATACGATCATATATCCCCAGCGCTGGCTGCCCTGCACTGGCTTCCAGTTCTGTTCTGCCCTGAGGTTTTAACTATGACGTATAAAGTCCCAAACCAGTGATGGCGAACCTTTTAGAGACAGAGTGCCCAAACTGTGACTCAAAACTCACTAATTTTTCCCATAGTGCCAATACAGCAGTTTAACCCGAATACAGTTGGCTGTGAAGGGGCGATGTCGGGTGCTCACAGAAAGGGCTCCGAGTGCCACCTTTGGCACCCATGCCATAGGTTTGCCAACACTGCCCTAAACGGTTTAGCATCTCACTACTTGTCAGAGCATCTTCTCCCATTGAAAACTGCCCATAATACCGGATTTTCCCAGGCTAGGCGTTTGAGATAACTAACAGCTCGAGAGGCCTGAAAGGAAAAAACTAGAAATAGGGCCTTCTCCACTATTGCCCCTTGCCTGTGGAATAACCTTCCAACAGACAAATGCCTGGCCCCCTCCTTGGCTGCCTTTAAAAAACTATTACAAGCCTGGTTATTTAAGCAGGTATTCCCTAAATATACTGTAATGTAATTTCAGTGTTCCCCATTCAAATATTTTATTTGTCTGCCTGTAACAACATTTATCCACTTTTTATGTGACTTTATGTTAATTTTATTTTTAACATATTACTGTATTTAATGTTTATTTTGTGTGAATTATTTAGTTTATTTGGAGAGTTTGTATACCTTAATTTGTTGTAAACTGCCCAGAGTGACCTTGATGTCAGATGGGAGATAACAGAAATCCAATAAACAAATAAACAAATTCTGATAAATTCAAACGGCTCTGAGAATCTCTTTGAAAACCCCAGACCAGCCCATTGTAAAAGTCATTTTTGATGCTATTAATCAACAGATGTATGGTTATATTTTGGCCAAATGTAGGAGACAGCACTGTATTACCGTGACTAACTGAAGCCCTTCTATATAACTGAAACATCACTGCTAGGGATCTCCTGACCCCAATCTGGATGTCTTCAATTGCACCTACTTAATAAAAACAAAAGAGACCGGTGGTACTTTTAAGAGTTTAAATCCTTACTATTATTACAGCTCTAGATATTTATTCATCCCAAGCTGTCCGTGCAATGTCACATATCCAAAGTCTGTAATACATTTTATTGGACTTGAACGAGCCATAGGATCCTCAGCACGACTGCTTTGAAAAATGATAGCTAATGAAATCCATTCCTCCATCCTGAGGCGGTGGCACCCTCTCCAATCGCTTAATGAGTTGCTAGGATACAGGCTAATTAAAGATGGAGCTTGTGCAAACATGGCTGACAAAGCGTTGCCTTGAGCTAAAATGGCAGCCAGGTTGGCTTCACGAGAGACGACGTGCCCTAAAATTACACGGCGAGCAAGAAAAGCAGAATTTCGTGTTTTCGCCGTTACTTTCAACACAGATTCCCTTCCACAGCAAGGGATTAAGAAACGCGTTACGTGCGTCACAGGAGGAAACGCCTGGGCTCGGCCAGGTGCCTAGTGCGCAGGCGTGTCTTTGATATTCTTGACCTGTAATGGATTTTATGTGCCTAACTGATGGTTATAAATATATATATTTATAACTGTATAATTTTTTAAAAAAAAGTGATCCGAAAAGCTCAGAGAAATGGCTCAAGGGGGCACGCATTGGCAGAAATGAGCAGGCATTCATCTAGCCAACCATCCAATGGAAAGACAACGGAGGGGGGGGCTAGCCACGGCTTTGCGCATGCGTCGTACTGAATGGCCGCAAAGGGGGGGTAGGCTGGCAGCCGTTTCTCCCCCCACCCCCCGCCCCCACTTCACAGCTTCGTTGTCTTTGAAGGGAGGGAAGAATTTCGGGACGAAGAAAGAAAAAAGAGTGGAAGAGTTGTTAGTTAAGAACCCCCCCACACACTTCCACCTGTTATCTATCTCCAAGGGAAACGCCGCCATCTTGAACGGAACCCAGGAATAGCCCGGATGTTCAGGGTGGCCCATAGAGTTCCGCTCAGATGAACTCTCCTCCCTGCATTTCCGTTCCAAAATTAAGCCTTCATGTGGATGTCTCCGGATGCCCAGACGGCCCCTCGCCTCTCTGCTGGCAGGAGATCCCTGACCTGTGCTTTACGCTGGGCCGTTTCCAAAGGCTCTGCTTTGAGATCGGAGTGTGGACGCCTCAAGAGGGCTGGCTGCTCTACCACTTTCTTAGCTCTATGGAGCGTGGCCGTTATTCTTCCCCCTCCCGCTTTGTGAGCGGGACTTAGTTCCGGGCGGACGTTCGTTCGTTGACCGGAAGTGACTGCCTCTGGACCGGAAGTGGGGGAGGTTTGGGCTGGGATTGGGTGCCTCCTCTTCTCCCGGGAAGTCAGCAGGCGGACGGACGGACGGACGGACGGACCCGTCGGGAAAAGTAAGGACCGGGTTGGGGGCGGTGTTTAAGTGTCGTGTGTGTTTGTGGGGGGAATGTTATGCCAACGAGGACGCGGCGCGGGGGGGGCAGGGGAGCGAGGCGAGGGGGCGGCGGTTTTCAGCGCCAGAGGGACAGATTTGAGGGGGTGGCGGAGGAGGAGGAGGAGGAGGAAGGCTGGCGGGTCCTCTGAGGTCCTCCTCTTGCCTTACACGGGGGTGGGGGTGGGGTGGGGGGTACAGGGCCTGCTTCATGTTAAGCGCTGGCGGGGGGGGGGGCGGGCGTAGGGGAGAGAAGTCCTGCTGAGCCCCGAGGATGGTCGCCATCTGGCCAAGTGGAACTCTTCACGCTCCAGCGTGAAACAAAAAAGAATAACAACCCTGGGAGGTTTGCTGCGTTCCCTCCGAGAAGGAGCCTAAAACATGGAGGTTTCAAGTCCAGCCCTGAGACTCTCTCCTT